>JAXIVJ010003831.1:87500-89273 GCA_036785665.1 Chirona hameri
CACCGTCCTTCATTACCTTACCGTCCCGGCCGCCTGCCGTCCTCATATCACCGTCCTTCATTACCGTTCCGGCCGCCTGCCGTCCTCATATCACCGTCCTACATTACCGTCCCGGCCGCCTGCCGTCCTCATATCACCGTCCTTCATTACCGTCCCGGCCGCCTGCCGTCCTCATATCACCGTCCTTCATTACCTTACCGTCCCGGCCGCCTGCCGTCCTCATATCACCGTCCTTCATTACCTTACCGTCCCAGCCGCCTACCGTCCTCATATCACCGTCCTTCATTACCTTACCGTCCCGGCCGCCTGCCGTCCTCATATTACCGTCCTTCATTACCGTCCCGGCCGCCTGCCGTCCTCATATCACCGTCCTTCATTACCGTCCCGGCCGCCTGCCGTCCTCATATCACCGTCCTTCATTACCGTCCCGGCCGCCTGCCGTCCTCATATCACCGTCCTGCATTACCGTCCCAGCCGCCTGTCGTCCTCATATCACCGTCCTTCATTACCTTACCGTCCCGGCCGCCTGCCGTCCTCATATCACCGTCCTACATTACCGTACCGGCCGCCTGCCGTCCTCATATCACCGTCCTTCATTACCTTACCGTCCCGGCCGCCTGCCGTCCTCATATCACCGTCCTTCATTACCGTCCCGGCCGCCTGCCGTCCTCATATCACCGTCCTTCATTACCTTACCGTCCCAGCCGCCTACCGTCCTCATATCACCGTCCTTCATTACCTTACCGTCCCGGCCGCCTGCCGTCCTCATATCACCGTCCTTCATTACCGTCCCGGCCGCCTGCCGTCCTCATATCACCGTCCTTCATTACCGTCCCGGCCGCCTGCCGTCCTCATATCACCGTCCTGCATTACCGTCCCAGCCGCCTGTCGTCCTCATATCACCGTCCTTCATTACCTTACCGTCCCGGCCGCCTGCCGTCCTCATATCACCGTCCTACATTACCGTCCCGGCCGCCTGCCGTCCTCATATCACCGTCCTTCATTACCTTACCGTCCCATCCGCCTGCCGTCCTCATATCACCATCCTTCATTACCGTCCCGGCCGCCTGCCGTCCTCATATCACCGTCCTTCATTACCGTCCCGGCCGCCTGCCGTCCTCATATCACCATCCTTCATTACCGTCCCGGCCGCCTGCCGTCCTCATATCACCGTCCTTCATTACCTTACCGTCCCAGCCGCCTGCCGTCCTCATATCACCGTCCTTCATTACCTTACCGTCCCGGCCGCCTGCCGTCCTCATATCACCGTCCTTCATTACCGTCCCGGCCGCCTGCCGTCCTCATATCACCGTCCTTCATTACCGTCCCGGCCGCCTGCCGTCCTCATATCACCGTCCTTCATTACCGTCCCGGCCGCCTGCCGTCCTCATATCACCATCCTTCATTACCGTCCCGGCCGCCTGCCGTCCTCATATCACCGTCCTTCATTACCTTACCGTCCCGGCCGCCTGCCGTCCTCATATCACCGTCCTTCATTACCGTCCCGGCCGCCTGCCGTCCTCATATCACCGTCCTTCATTACCGTCCCGGCCGCCTGCCGTCCTCATATCACCGTCCTTCATTACCGTCCCGGCCGCCTGCTCTCGCGCATATCACCGTCCTGCATTACCGTCCCGGCCGCCTGCTCTCGCGCTAAGCCGGTGAGCTGAGACGTTATGAGGTCACGTTAGATTGCGGACCACAATTCACGACACCAACTATAGCCGTTATGGCCGCGACAGAGAACAGAGAGGATAAAGGTGGGGGCGATAA
>JAXIVJ010003832.1:0-89272 GCA_036785665.1 Chirona hameri
TGAAGCTTGAACTACATTCCTATATTCACAAATATGCAACATTTTGCCATGGGGGCGGATACAGGTAGCACACAATGGGCAAAAACATGCATTTTAGATAATTTGCCATGGGACGTTGTTTGAACGCAATTTTTCATATTGATGTATTTCGCCACCTAAGTGTATGCTTTAACATATAATCCTTTGAAAGTTTGGGGAGATTAACCCAATGGCGTCCCCAGGCAATTGAAAAGGGGTATCTAAAGATGTCACTATAATATGTTTGCCGATTTGATTTCTGTTTTGGCTGCTTATAATTACATGTGTATTGTATATGCATGGAAAAGTAAAAATGACAGTTTTAATTTGTGCAGTGGCGTGCTCAGGAGGGGAAGGGAAGGGAATTGAGGAAGCTCTTGTTGCTCGCTGAACAAGCTTTTTTAGCGCGTCGCCTTGCTGGATAGGAGGTGTTTGAATGTTTGTATTTGACCTAGGGACTACTAGTGTGATCGGTTTCTCCTCTTTGATTGATTGCCTCGGTCCCCTGGGCCCGGGCCTCCCCAGGCCAATAAAACCCTCGGGGGCGAGGGGCGACGCATATGCGTGCCGGTACGAGGGTCGCCACACGGCCCTGGCGTGCGCTCTGCCGTCGTTGTTGGTGACGTGAGATGGATCCAGCCATTCTGCTTGCCTCCAAAAACATGTTGCTGGAGTCGCCCTTGGGCAACCGAAAAATGAGAGAAAAAAATACGGAACGTGTGCAAGGCATTGCTATAATAAGTCATCAAGTTTCAAGTTGATATATTTTTGTTATGCAGTTACACGTCGTGGTCCACAATTCCCCCTTAATTTCATCCCTGGAGCCGCCCGTAACACTGGGCCATGCGCTGGCGTCCCACCCGTCCCTCGTCTATGCCACAAAATACGATTGTGATACATGGAGATGGTATTGCACGAGATAACCCACTGCAAAATATCGTTTTGAGTTGCTAAACACAATGTGTGTGAACGGAGTCAAACACATGCCCCCCCCCCCCCCCCCCAATCCGTCACTGGAGTCGCCTGTGGGCAACCCAAAAATAGAAGGAAAAAATCGCACAATGTGTGCAAAGGATAGCTAAGAAGGCTCACTGAGTTTAGCATTATTATCTGTCAGATTTTCATGTATGCCAGTGACCCAAAATGCCTCCCAAAATTAGTTGCTGGAGGTCCCCATGTGTAATCCCCCCTCCCCCCCCCCCCAAAAAAAAAAGAAGAAAAAAGAAGAAATGCTCAACATGTCTGCAAACACCAGCAATAAAAGGCATGCAAGTTGTAAGCTCGTATCTACAACGGTTAGAGAATGGGAATTTATTCCCATTGAAAGCCGAGACACACTGGAAACCAAAACATGACCCCAAAAACCACACCTGAAGCCGCCCCTGGTGACCTGAAAATTTAGAAACATTGTCCAAAAATGTGACCAATTAATATTTAGGAAAAGTCAACAAGTTTGATGGCCGTATCTTTACTCGTTTGGAGGCAGGAGCGGGCAAACCTTAGGGCCGGGGGTCGTTTTAGCCCCCCAAAACCCAGACACTAAAAGGGTTAACGGGTGAACCACTGCACAGGTTGGCCATCTTCTAGTTACAGCGATACAAAAGGAGGCAGCACGACCACTATTTAATCGCCCAAATAACTTAACCTGAGCTTTCATCACATCTAGCAGGAGTATCACACATTCCAGGCATCACATCTTCTAGAAAGGGACATCACATCTTTCCATAGGGACATATATTTCACATCTTCATCTTCCAGCAGATGCATCACATCTTCCATTAGGGCATCACAGCCATCAGAAGGAGCATCACATTTCCATTAGGGCATCACATCTTCCACTCGGGGCATCACATCTTCCCATGGGGTGCATCACATCTTATACAAGAGGCATCACCGCTTCCAGTAAGGACACCACATCTTCCAGTAGGGGCATCACAGCTTCCAGTAGAAGAATCACATCTTCCACTAAGGGGATCACATCTTCCCACTAGAGGCATTGCATCTATTAGTGGGGGCATCACATCTTCCACTAGGGGAACAATATCTCCACTAGGGGCATCACATCTCCCAATAGGGCATCACACCACCTCACCTGGAACCCCATATCTCCTTCATCGTTCGGCGCTGCAACGCAATCCTCGTGTCCCTCTTCAAAACTCGGCACCATTTCACTCCTGAGGTTCTGAAGCTCCTAGTCCAAGTTCACGTCTTCCCGCACATCCTCTACTGCCTGTCTGTCTGGGGTGGCGCGACCGAGTGTCACCTAGGTAGAGTGCAGATAATTATCAACTTCGCTGCAGGCTTGTGAGTGGTACTCGCCGCTGCGACCACATATCCCCGCCCTTGAAGCACTCGGATGGCAGAGAGTCGCGGAAACTGTTCGCCACCGTGACTGCCTGAACGTGCACAGAGCGCTGCATGTCAGCGAGTCGCCCCACGCTCTGCGTGCTCTATTTGCGTCGCGTGCCGAGTCTTCCCGACACCAGACTCGAGCTGTTTCGGACGGCGTTGGCTCACTCCATCTGCCTCGCGTCCGGCTGACCGCCACTCAGCGGCAGTTTTCCGTACCGAGCTTCCGCGCATGGAACCGACTGCCAGCGGCTGCCGTCCATGCCCGCTCGCGCCGCGCGTTCCTGTGTGCTTTAAATCGCTGATTGACTGTATCGACTGTATCTGCTGATTGTATCACTTTCACTGTGTTGTATGTGTTGGATCATGGGCCATGCTAGCTATGACTAGGTGCAGAATACCCACTATGTGGACGCTCCTTGAAATACATGAACTTGAACTTGAACATCTTCCAGTAGAGGCATCACATGTTATCACTAGAGGCACAGGATCTTCCACTAGGGGCATCACATCTTCTAAAAGGACACCACATCTTCCACTAGGGGCATCACATTCTCCTCTAGGGGCATCACATGTTCCACTAGGGGCACAATATCTTCCACTATGGGCATCACATATTCCACTAGAGCCATCACATCTTACACTAGGGACATCACATCTTCCACTAGGTGCACTACAGCTTCCTGTAGAGGCATCACATCTTCTACTAGGGGTATCGCATCTTCTAGAGAAGGGGCATCACATTTTCCAACAGGGCCCAAACATCTTCCACTAGGGGCAGAACATTTTCCAGTAGGGGCATCGCATCTTCACTGGGGCACCACATCTTCCACTAGGCATCACAGCTTCCAGTTCAGTGGGGGCATTACATTTTCCACTAGGGCATCAAACATTCTACTAAGGGCATCACATCTTCACAAGGGGTATCACAGTGGCACTAGGGGCATCACATCTTCCCGTAGGGTAGTCACAGCTTTCAGTAAGGGCATCACATATTCCACAAGAAGTATTGCATCATGCACAAGGGGCATTAGGTACATCTTCCATTAGGGGCAGCACAGCTTTCAATAGGGGCATCACATCTTCCTGTAGGGGCATCACATCTTCCACTAGGGGCATCACATCTTCCAGTAGAAGCATCACATCTTCCATTAGAGACATCGCGTCTTCTTGTAGGGGCATCACATTTTCCAATAGGACCTTAACATCGTCCACTAGGGGCATCACATTTAATTGAATAGTGCTAGGGACATCGCATCTTTCACTAGCGCATCACATCTTCCACTAGAGGCATCACAGGTTTCAGTAGGGGCATCACATCTTCCACAAGGGGCCTTCCATCTTCCACTAGGGGCATCATATCTTCCACAAGGGGCACCACATCTTGCACTAAGGATCACCACATCCCTCGCTAGGGAATCACGCATCTGACAATAAAGTGGGTAGCATGACACTAGTTTGGGGGCATCGTGTTCCACAAGAGACTTGAAATTCCATAAGTGGGGCATCATGATCCGAGCATACCGCATTTGCGGTATTTGCGGTATAGTAACTACGCCCTTGCGTACACACTAAGGTCCGGTTTCTTTCTCCTTTAGCGTATGTTTGACGGCGAATTAAGAAACGACCATATATCATTCAACAGGGGTGGTAAAGTGTTCTGTCCTTATGGATAAGGTCGGGGACAAAATGTTCCTTCCCATGAAGTCTCGGGTGTCAAAATGCCAGTACAAATCATTACTTATGGCTTTGTATTCCTGGGAAAATTTACTAAGCGATCATGTCCTTAGAATTACTGATCGTCAAAACCACTTCAGATGTAATATTCACTTAATCATAATATTCATCACGTCAGCATGTATGTACATACATTCACCTTTGTAAAATTAGCAGTTGCGTTTCAGCTCTTGATTCTAAATAATTTAGTTTCACCCATATTGCCGACGAAAAAATATATACCAGTTATCTAGTTAGACAATTGATCTCCCGAGGTGGTGGTCGGGGTGCTTGTGTATTTTCAATGGAGTGAGTCTGAGATCAACTGTCAGGACAGTCGATCTCATTGTTCTGGGACTTTGAGAGTTATACTATAAATAGTAGAAAATCAGGTTCATTCAGCGTGGCTATCCAGAAGTATTTTTGTGAAATTGCGTCGTTTATAGCGCAATCATGACAGTTGATTCTCGTTCTGTCGCACTGGTACTGTTGTTATCCCAATGCCTATAATATCTTCAATAAATGCCTCCGGTGACGTCACCGGGGAATTACTTTTTGGATCCCTGTGAGTTTCCTTGTCCTTAATATGAGACTTGATACTGTCTAACATACATTATTGATGATGTACTTTACTGTATGTCACTTGCAAAGTAGTGTTTCATATATTTAGCTTGCTATGCCGGATATAAGTATGCCTTCGGTGACGTCATGGCAGATACCTGCGCAGCAGGGACGGTTCTACCTTTATTTATGGTCTTGGCACTATTGTAATGAAACTTTGAGTTTGCCATGTCGTTCGTTCATGTCGATATGGAGTATGATTTACGGTGAAATGTAACGACGGTTATTATAGTGTTTTATCATTTGACAAACGTGTCCATATTGTGAAATGGTAAGTGGAAATTTAGTTAAAGTGGTTGAAATATTCCGTGTGATTAAAAGTATATTCAATTATCTTCATCTGGATATTTTGTTCCCTATCTTCCTCGTATATTTAGGCCTAAGTTTTAATTTGGAAAAATTGCTTAGTCGAACATTGCAGATCGTTCAAAATTGCTGTTAATGTTCAAAATGGTTGTGAAATCACTGTATGAAATCACTGCGCAGTTTCACTGTATTTTGACCAACTTGTGCAATTATTGGTAATCTTTGACTAAGGTCAGTGTACCTGTCAGTGTGCCGTGCTATGCACAGTATGACAGCATATGGTAACATCAGAAAAGCAGCGGCATTGTGCACCATAGTGGAATTTCCATATTTCCTCCGACAAAGCCGTTAACTAAACTTAACCTAACAACCTAACCTAACCCATTAATAATAATGGCTTCGTCAGAAGAAATATTGAAATTTCGCTGTGGTGCACAATGCTGCTGCATTTCTGATGTTACCATATGACGCTTGGCGTCATACTATGCTGCCATAATGTCCATAACAGAAGAGTAGTCAGCTGACAGTAATATTACGACAGACTGAAAAGTGGGTTATCTTTGACTGTCTACAAGATGATCTGTGGGGGGTCTGGGGTAGCCGGCTCCGCAGCGCAGCGGTCAGCGAGCGAATGTGAGCGGAGCGTTCTAAACGTGGGTCTCTGCGACAGTAATTGCTGTAAAGGTTGGTTAGGTCAGGTTTGATTATGGATCGTTTTTGGTGACGTCATAACTTTGGTATTACTGGTCCATTTTTCTGTTTGTTGTAATAATACTCTCGTCTTGTATTAGGGAACTCAAGAACACCATTAAAGGTCGCCGTCCACTGCACTCGCCTAATCGCCTAACGACTGAATTTAACATGGGTCCTATGGGAAGCGCGCTGACTTGTCGCCTAACGATCGGCTCCGCAGCATAGGAGCACGGGATACTTGGATAAGTTAGACGTGTTTTAGAGGCTCTACCAATATGGCAAATTTTTGCGCTAAGAGGGTATATATTACGATAAGTTGTATACCAGAAGATAGATAAGAGGCTGATGAAGGTGTTGGTGGTATTTGCAGTCGTGTGACTGCTCCAGACAAGGTAAAATCCTGAACTTAAATTGTGATTTTTTGTTATTTTAATATTTTGACATGAATTTTCCAACCAGCGAGCTCGGATTTTCTTGTTTGATTTTTGCATGTCACGAGGCAAAACAAAAAAAAACACGTTTAAATTTCCGCATGCACTTCTGCATGAAGATACAGTAATCGACAGCTAGCAGGAAATCAAGTAGATCAAATTGAATAATCTAACCGAGTTTTGAAAATGCCTATTTCAAGGCGCAAGAGAGCCAGAAAGTGTGGGAATACTTCTGACGAGAAAAAAGAGGAGAGAGAAGATACTAGAGAAGAGAAGGTAGATGCTGACAGAGAAGAGGATAGTGAAGAGAAGAGAGGTGTGATGAGAGCAGAAAAGAGAGAGGATAAGAGTGAAGAGAATATAGAAGAGAAGATAGAAAATAAGATAGAAGAGAAAATAGAAGAGAAGATAGGAGTGATGACCGAAGAGAAGCTGGATAAGAAGATAGAACAGATGATAGAAAGGAAGATAAAAAAGATAAAAAAGAAGATACTAGAGAAAATAGAAGAAAATATAGACGAGATCATCGGAGTGATGATAGAAGACAAGATAGAAGAGAAATTAAAAAGTATGATGGAAGGGAAGATGGAGAAGGGAAGAGGGAAGAAGGGAAGAGAAGATGGAAGGAACATAGTAGAAACTATAGGAGATAAGATGGAAGAGCAGAGTAGAGAGCAGCTTGGGGAGACGATAGAAAAGCTGATAGAAGAGAAGATAGAAGAGAAGAAAGAAGAGAAGATAGAAGAGAAGAAAGAAGAGAAGATAGAAGAGATAACTGTACTGTTGGATAACTGTACAAGATAAGAATAGACAGCACATCCAGGGTAGGAAGAGGCATCGCATTCCTAGAGAGCAGAAACATTGTGTTGCCCTATCGAACAGGTTCAGTGTCCTGGAGCCTGCCGAGGAACCTGAGAAGGAAAATATTAGATATTTGATGATCGGTGATTCGCGGGTGAGGCCCCTTGGGAGAGTGTTTTGTGGGAGGGAGGACGGGTGTCCCGTCAAACCAGGAGTGAAAGTGTCCGAACTTGGCCCTATTATCCAGAACGAGCTACGTGCGTGCGATCCCGAAACGAGCATCGTAAAGTGTGGGTCAATGACGTCGGACCGAGGCGCAGCGTAAAGCTTGTAGAGGAATATAGACAACTGCTGCAGACGCTGAAGGAAGCTAGGAAGACTATCGTCATCACTGGCATCCTCCCTCGAGCTGCAGTCGGCACGGAGTGGTACTCCAGAGCCCTGTCAGCAAACCACTCTTTGAGTAAGCTATGCTCGGCTATGGGGTTTGAGTTTGTCGACCTGTGGGATAAGTTTTATGGCAGCGACGTGTACTACATGAGGGATGGTTTGCATGTATCGGATGAGGGGGCGACAGTACGGGGGGGGCTGCATACGCAAGGGTGATTCAGGGAAACTAGGTTGGAGGGGGGGGGGTCAGAAGACACAGGTAAAAGGGCATCGAGAAGTAGGCAATGGTGAAGGTTCAACTGATAAGGGGACGCATCAAAGTTATCATAGCTGTAGCAGTAGTAGCAGTGGTAGAGAGATACCTAAATGTAATATTGGATGTATAATGTTAAATGCACAGAGCATTAGATCAAAATTTGATGAGTTCAGATGCTATGTTGGTATTCAAAAACCGGATATTATTTGTGTAACAGAAACATGGGTTAGTGAGGAATTTTGTGGTGATAGGCCACAGGACTTCGAACTACAAGATTACAACATGTTTTCGTACTGCAGGAAATCACGGCAGGGTGGCGGGGTGTTTGTATACGTCAACAGTTTGTACGGTGCTACGAGGGTTGATGATCCATTAAAAGAGAATGACTTAGAATCAATTTGGATAAACGTTAAAATTGGTGCTGGTAATAGGGATAACTTAAGAATAGGAGCATTCTACAGACCAGGTAATCTTTTGAGAATGCCTCAAGTTGAAGCATACCGAGTGATCTGCGAGGAAATTCGTAATAGTTTTAAACACATTGTCTGATCATGGGGGATTTCAATTTACGAGGGTATGAAGGCAGGGTAGAGACCAACGAGTGTATGATGTTTAGGCAACTTTTTGAAGAGGAACTTTTTATGCATCAGTTTGTCACTGAACCAACTAGATTATGTTCAATTCTTGACCTAGTCTTCTCTGACGACAGAGAACTAGTGAGTGATGTAACCATCGGTGAGGGACTCGGTAAAAGCGATCATAGTATAGTAAACTTTAATATCTCATCTAATATTAAGCTCAAAGATTCCTTCGCGCAGGTTCCTTCCGGTTCCAAATTTTAATCAAGCAGACTTTGACAAATTGAGAAATGAACTTGCCCAGATAGATTGGAACAGTGAGTTTGAAAGATTAGATACATGTGAATCCTGGAATTCTTTTAAGACTATATTGAAAGCAGTTCAGAGTAGACACATACCATTTAAGTATAAACGTAGTAGAAAAAACGATAGACCTCCCTGGCTTACACCAGAAGTCAGAAATGCCATCAAAACGAAAATAGCTGCATTTAAGAAAATGAAGGGATCACCAATTGAGTCAAATAAGAGAAGTTACCAAAAAAGTAGGGACGAGGAAAAGAGAAGAGTCAGGGCAGCAAAAAGAGCAAAGGAAATAAACTTGGCAAGGAACTGCATTGCCGACAGTAATATTTTTTTTTACAAGTTTTTACAAAATGAATAACGTTTCAAAAAATATTGGTCTACTTAAAGTAAATGATATGTTGTTAAGTAAAGATAACGAAATGGTGGAATTGTTGAGCAATCAGTTCAGTTCCGTTTTTACAATCGAAGACCAAAGTGGTATCGCATTACTTCATCCTCCGCCAGTAACGGAGGATGCTTTGGGAGAGCTGGGCAATATAAGTAGTGATTTAGTTAGTGCATATTTAAAAAAGATAAAACCTAATAAGGCGGAGGGACCAGATACTATATATGCAAGAGTTTTAGAAGAATGTGGAAGAGAGATATCTGTTCCATTGGCTATAATATTTTCCAGATCACTAAAAGAAACAAAGATTCCACTTGACTGGAAGAGTGTAAACATAGCTCCTATATTTAAAAAGGGGGATAAAAGTAAGGTAGAAAATTATAGACCTGTTAGTCTTACCTCCTTAGTTTGTAAAGTACTGGAATCAATCATTAAAGATAAAATAGTAGAGTATTTGGATCAATATAAAATCATTAGGGACAATCAGCATGGCTTCAGGAAGGATTATTCGTGCTTGACCAACCTTCTACAGTTTTTGGATGTGGCAACCGATAGTTTTGATAGGGGTGAACAGCTTGATGTAGCGTATCTTGATTTTAGTAAAGCTTTTGATAAGGTTCCCCATAAAAGATTAGGATTACAACTGAAAAGCCACGGAATAAGCGACAAGGCGCTTGATTGGATCGAGTTTCGGCTCTCAGGACGGCAGCAAAGAGTTTTACTAAATGGGGTCAAATCTGAATGGAGAGATGTGCGTAGTGGGGTGCCTCAAGGCTCAGTTTTAGGCCCATTGTTATTTTTAATATTCATAAATACAATCGAGAATGGTGTAGACAGTAAAGTGTTAAAATTTGCTGACGATCTTGAAGTTTTCAGGGTTATTAGGAGAGATAACGAACAGGATCTTTTCCAGTCGGATCTGGATAGGCTGGTTTAATGGTCAGAAACATGGCAAATGGAATTTAATATTAACAAATGTAAAGTTATGCATGTAGGCCGAGTAAAAAGAAGAACTTCGTACGAAATGGGGGGACAGGAGATGTCACAGACGGTATTGGAAAGGGACCTAGGGGTAGGGGTTAACAGTAAGCTGTCTGCATCTGAACAGGTAACCAAAGCTAGAAAAAAAGGCGCTTAGGATGCTTGGTGCCATTTACAGGAATGTTTTTTATAAAAGTGCTGAGGTGATAATTAAACTGTATTGTGCATTTGTTAGACCACATTTAGAGTACTGTGTTCAAGCTTGGTCTCCAACGTATGAGAAAGATTGTTGGTTACTAGAAAGGGTACAAAAACGGGCAACGAAAATGGTTAACGGTATTAGTCATTTAGAATATGAGGATAGGCTTAAAACAGTGGATATGTTCTCACTTAAATACAGAAGATTGAGGGGGGATCTCATTGAAGTTTTTAAGTTTGTAAATGGTCAACAGATTGGGTATTTAAAGAACTTGTTTGATTTTGATAGGGAGAAAAGAGGGCGATGCCATCAGTATAAACTTATTGTTAAACAAAGCAGGACTAGATTAAGGCAGTCGTTTTTCAGTAGAAGGGCTGTGAGCCATTGGAACAATTTACCAGGTGATGTAATCAGTGCAGCCACATTAGTTTCTGTTAAAGCTGGGCTCGACAAATATTTTGCTGGAAAGGGTTTTGTTTATAAATATTCCTGGGATTAGTCTTAGTTATAGTGATACACATATGTGAATATACATAAGAACATAACTAATTGAAATAGGTTGCTTACAAGAAAGGGATTATTTTGAGAAGGAAGATTGTGTATGTGTGGGACTAGAGTAATTACAACGTTTGTATGGATTGAATGTCTTGTGAATGTAGATTGCTAAATTCTGAGATTCGTGTATGCAGGACGATGTAGGGTTAACGATGTATATGTACTGGATGCTAAATTCTGAAAATGGTTAGTGTGTATTACGAGTACATAATATGGTGTCCTGCGAGGCAATGTATGTGGCCGTTCATGTCCGTTGTCACATGTGTGCCGTTCACGTCCATGTGTGCCGTACAACCCAGGACGGGCCCATGAGGCTCTTTGTTGTACTGAAAATGTATGTCTTTATGTCTTTATGTCTTTATGACCGAATGCGCGATTAGGCGTGTTCAGCTGACTTTTTCGGCGCGTTGTCGGCGCGTCATTCGGCGCTGAATAGGCGCGCAGAAGTTAGACATGCTGAACTTTTCGGTCGTTAGGCGTAAAGAAGGCTTACCTGCACGCTGCACCTGAAAGATCTTATTGCAAATTTTACGAGAAGTACATCATTTCGCGCTGTGAAGTAGGTAAATGTCACAACCCTACCATAGCATTGGTGTTTCCAGGGCTTCAGATTTTGTATTGTAGTGAACAACAAGGTTATTTATGGCGATAACCTTCGGAAGCTGTCTTCTCTGTAGTAGAACGCTACTTTATTTTTGCTGAAATTATGCAAAAACATGTGGCCATAGCAACACAAATGTATATATTTGGAACGCCTATTTCTCCAAATTCTCCAATTTACAGAACGTTGAATGATTTGTTTATATGTCTGCTTATTTACGTGACCTTGGTGCCGGCTCAAGAACTTAAAAGCTTTGAGGCGTTTCTAATTTGTATTCGCCTTATTGCACGTGCTTTTGTGTTAAATATTACTAACATTTCCGTGGTACGCATAAATAATTAACTTAAAACGTGTTTTAACTTCAGTAATACCTAACACTTGTGCATTTTAATGCACTTTTGGTCAATCATGGAGTCTCATATTCGCTGGATAATTCGGTCGTTAGGCCGGTACTACGCGCGCAGTCAGCGCGTAGTCAGCGCGTAGTCGGCGTGTAGTCGGCGCGTAGTCGGCGCGTCCTGAAATTCGGCCGTTAAGGTCGTTAGGCGTGTGTGCGCAGTGGACGGCCACCTTAACTGGGAAGGTGAATTACTGAACTATTACCATTTATTGCATATTCCTAAAAAAAACGAAATATCAGGAATATTGGTAAACTAAACCCCTTCCGGCAAAATATTCATCTATATCACTAATTTTCTAGCCGTACGTCTGTCTGTCTGTCTGTGTGTCTGTGTATGTGTCCTCATTTCTTTAGCCACACGCACAGCACAGACCCGATGACGGTGAAGTTTGCACACACGACAGCTGCAAGCTTTGTGACGATCCACGGCAAAAAAATCAAGTCGCTCCGATGCCGGTGTCGGTTACGGCACGCGCCAGAAGGGGGCATGTTTTCCATCTCTGCGCAATGATAAATCCGATCCAAATAGCCGGCGCTCGAAAAAGCTTTTAGCATTAGTTCGATTATATTGGTTCCAGGGACCTCAGCTGAGCGGGGCCGCTAAATAAATAAAACGCTGTAATACCTGTTTTGGTCGGCGTAAGTTAATGGCACCACCGACGCCAACGGCGTCGCCTCTTGGCGCAGCGAAGCAAGCTATGACCGCTTGTGTAGCCTATTTTTTAACCCGCGAGTTACTGGGAGGGCTATTTTTTGCCCCCCCCCCCTCCCATTATTTTGCAATAACTCCTAAACAAACACTGGTATCGTCACCAAACTTGCAGTACCTTGTCTCACATCAATTCTACACATGTTGGCAAACGGAAAAATATGATACTATGATAGGTCAACCGGGAATGACGTCAGAGTGACGTCATGTTCTTCGGTTTTTGTTGCAAAATAATGGTTTGCGGAAAACACTGTCAAAGGTACAATAATTGAGATAAACTCAATTGTTTTAAATCAAATTACTGACAATCGACCGGGCTATCAAACTGCTCTCTCGGATTTTTGAGTTTTTTTTTATTCAAAATTTTGAGAAATCCAAATACATTTTTTTTGTTGGTACAAAATTTTCAAGAAAAAAAAACAGAATTATCTTAAAACCGGAATTATGTGATTGAGACGTATGCGGTGAATATGTGTACCAAATTTGAAGTCGATATCTTTATCAATGACCGAGTTATGACCTTTAAATGAAAAAAAATCGATCACTTCTCACAGCATTACTATGTATAAAAAACGCATTTCCATTTTTGCTTTTTACTTCTATTTATATGGAACAAACAATGTTCTAAGGTCATTTTTCGCGTTCTAGATGAAAACAAACCCATAAACATGTGTTACAACGCCTAATGACCGTAATCTGCAGTTTGACCTCTTGACCTCGGATGACCTTGACCTGACCCAAGGTCATAAACAGCTTATAAAGGTACTTAGAAGTGTCAGACACCCGAATCATATCGATTTATCGACAGCTTATGCGTTTAATATCGCAATTTTGCGCGACAATTCCATCCATCGATACCTTTTGACACGGTCAAACATTTTTTACTTGACCTGACCTGTGACGTCATCGGTGCCCCTGAGGTCAACAATATTGTATTTCCCTTGATACATTTCTCAGGGCTATCGAATGCCGTTTGAATTTTTACATTCGGTCCAGTAGTTCCGGAGATCAGAGGGGGGCAAAAATAGCCCCCCCCCCCCAGTAAGTCGCGTTATGAAATATACCCCAGTAACTCGCGGGTTAATGACACTAAGGCTGCTGCGCAGGTTACATACCCTGGTAAGTAATAGCAATGTCCTACAACCCTTCTACTGAAAAACAATTGTTGTAACCTACTCTTGCTTTGTTTAATAATGAGTTTCTGCTGATGACATGTATACCTTGATTTTCACTAGGTACCTATTCAATTCAAACACTGTCTTTGAATACTGCATACAATGATCATTTACAAATTTAAAAACTGAAATAAGATCCCCTCAGCCTTCTGTATTCAAGTCTTATGTATTCTGTATTTGTTATCATCTTCCTACATTGTCAATAGCATGAAAAGCCTGGTGTCAGGACGTGTCTGCTGTTACAGTTGTTTACCCTAATCACTTGAATAGGGTAAAGTAAGGTAAGGTTCATCACTGGTCCAATCACTGGTGCTAGGTGTTCAGTGATGCCCATTTTGTGTATATGGTCAAGTAGTGTTGAATTGTTGAGTGAGTCGTAGGCTTGTTTTAGGTCAAGGAAGAGTGCTGCTGAGTGTGTTGCTTGAGTGGAAATTAATTTTGGTATCTGCTGTGAGTTTAACCAGGTTGTCAGTTGTGCTTCGTTCTGGCAAGAATCCTGATTGATTGTTTGATATGATGTTTACTTATTTGATAAAATATAACAGTCTTTCTTGAATCATTCACTCACAGATTTTGTGGAAACACCTGGTCGGTGATATTGGCCTGTACCTTTCAGTGAGAGTTACGGATCTGTGTGTGGTTTTAAAATAGTGATGATGTGAGCATGCAGCCAGGTGCAAGGGCGTCGGCGGGAGGGAGGGGGGGGGGCGGCGGAACGCGTCCCCCCACAGTTCAAAATCCCCCCCTCCCAAGAAAGCAAACTTGCTTGATTTTGTTTTGCTGAATTCGTTCCAAAGGATATGAAACTTAATTTATTCCTAGCTCAAATTACATGTCATTTTTAACCATATATCATTGAGTTCTTTCTTTGTACTTAAAGATGTAATGTAGGTACCTAGGTACTGCATTACTTTGTAGACAATAAAATTATTCTATGGCAAACTCAAGATTGTCTTCTGCTATGATTGAATGTGAAGCTCGTCCATTCATTCATCATTCATTCCAAGACCTCATATCCAATTTAGCCAAGGCAGCGAATAGCGTGACGATATGGACACATCCATCAATATGCTGTGTTTAAACCGCAATCAGTTTTAGACTTTAGTCCCTTTGGGCCGCTGTAAAGAACATAATTTTCTGAATTGACCCATGACTTCGTTTCTCCAGATTCGCTCTAGTTGCTGAGATATTCCAAAGACTCCAGGAACTTGCTGGGAGCAAAAAGTTATCGGGTAGACTCCAGAGGGCTTCCGCTACTAGAAGCACTGCAAATATCGATCAAACTGCTAGCATATTGTTAGCGCCGGCCAATGGTAATTCAACAAAACAGCTCGTGCACGCTGGCAGCAGCAGTCGAACAGAAAATGGACTGTCATCATGTTTTTCGATGATGGCGGTTTCGATGATGGCCGATGACCATTTTTTAAAGAATATATAAATTTAGAGCTACGAAACTTGCACATAATAAAGTTCACAGTGGCAAGAACGTGCTGTGCAAAACTTGTCTTTCTATCTTGCATGATGTGACCGTAATTGTATTGTCTTATGTGTGCCGTTTTACATAACATCACCATAGTGACGATCGTTTTATAGATATCGAAACAAAAAAATAGCAAAAAACAATATAAGTGAAAATTGGGCTCCAGATGTGAATTTCATCATATACAACAATCAACCCCATTGCTACTTACCGTATGCAAAATATTTTTGACATTCCAAAACAGTAGGCACACTCCCTTTAACCCTCGCCCTACGAGAGCTTTTTTCACCTTCGCCCTACGCGGGGCGGGGGGGGGGCTGACATACCCCCCCTGTTAACTTCCAAACCAAGCTACTTAGAGCAATGCGGTAAGAACCAGCATCATGTTGCCTGTCATGAGAGGAATCTAACAGTATGCGATTTTTAGGTTCGCGGCCTTGGTCACCGATATACAAACACAAAATCCGAGATAAACTTATTGTAGGTACTAATGCTCTTATGAAATCCTGTAAGTAGGAAATTGATCGGCCAAAAACTGTGGCTGTGGTGCGACTGGAAACATTTTTGAAGGTGGGGTCACGTGACCTGGTCTGGTGACCTGACCTGAGGTGACCCGAGGCATTTTTGTTTTACATAATGTGCGCAATTGATGGCCGAACAGCTGTGCCAAAAACGGCGGCGCTGCGCGCCACCGTTTTTCGCTATCCTCGAAAAACCTTGGGGGGGGGGGCGTCTCAACCCCCCCCCCCCTATTCCGGCACGGCGCGGATTAAAGGAAACAGTCTACCTTGAAGCAATCTCAGAAATTATTAAGAGAAGCTAGAAATGAATTATCATGTTACTAGTAAGGCATAAAAATGTATATGAACGCGGAAAAAGTAAATTATAATGTCAGTTATTTGGTTCCAATTCAGTATTTTCCCCTGAATGGAGTGCATTAATGCGAGCTCAGAACATCTGCACGTGCGATAAGTATCTAAATCACTAATTTTCTAGCCGTACGTCTGCCTGTCTGTCATTTGTGTATGTGTCCTCATTTGTTTAGCCACACGCACAGCACAGACGGCAGCACCGATGACGGGGAAATTTGCACACACGACAGTATCAAGCTTTGTGACGATCCACGGCAAAACAAAACAATTCGTTCCGATGTCTGTGTCGGTCACAGCACGCGCCAGAAAGGGGCATGTTTTCCTTCTCTGGCAACGATGAATCCAATCCAAATAGCCGGCGCTTGAAAAATGTTTTAACATTAGCTCGATGCTATTGATTCTAGGGCTGAGCGGGGCCGCTAAATAAACCAAACGCTGTAATACCTGTTTTGGTCGGCGTAATTTGGGTCGGCAAAGCTTGCCACCAAATATAATTTCTTATATATGTTCTCGAAGAACATGCTGCGCTTGAAACTCACTCCCGTTTGACGGATCACAGATTGATAAATGCAATTTTCCAACGATTCAGTGTACCCCATATAAGTTAACGGCACCACCGACGCCAACGGCGTCGCCTCTTCGCGCAGCAAAGCAAGTGGGGACCGCTTGTCTATATATCTAATTTGTTAGCTGTACGTCTGTGTATGTGTCCTCATTTATTCAGCCACACGCACAGCACAGACGGCAGCACTGATGACAGTGAAATTTGCACACACGACAGTTTCAAGCTTTGTGACGATCCACGGACAAAATAAAGTCGCTCTGATGCCGGTGTCGGTCACAACACGCGCCAGAAGGGAGCATGTTTTCCTTCTCTCACAATGGGGTGGGGGACAATTTTGTAAGGTACCAATTTTCTGAGTTCATAAAAACAAGGATAATTTTGCATAATGCAATTTTTGTATTATAAAAAAGCGAAATGAACTCAAAAATGATTAAAAATAAAACAATTAAGCTCATGTTCTTGTAGTTGTGACGTGACGACCATAGTGAAAATAAAAAGTGCCGTTACAAATCACGAGTGTCGTGACGTCACAAATTAAATCAAGAAATATTTTTTTTAATATGGGAAGTTAAGAGGAAGTTTTAGGGCAGAATACGGTCTAAGATGTGTGCGAGAAGTATATAGAAAACTCGCGAAAAATATGCTGAATTTGTTACGCGTAAAAGCACACTACCTGTCCCCCACCCCATTATAAATCCAATCCAAATAGCCGGCGCTTGAAAACCAATATTGTAGCAATAGATCGATGCTATTGGTTCTAGGGACCTCAGCTGAGCGGGGCCGCTAAATATATAAAAAGCTGTAATACCTGTTGTGGTCGGCGTAATTCGGGTCGGCAAAGCTTGCCACCAAATATCATATCTATTCTCGAATAACATGCTGCGCTTGAAACGCACTCCCATTTGAAAGATCACAGGTTGATAAATGCAATTTTCCAACGATTCAGTGTAACCCCAAATAAGTTAAGGGCACCACCGGCGCCAGCGGCGTCGCCACCGACGCCAACGGCGTTGCCTCTTCGTGCAGCGAAGCAAGCGGGGACCGCTTGTAATTTCACAAAGAATGAGAATGAGAATGAGATGAGAAAAGTGTTTATAGACGATTTTAGCGATGTATCTCTCAAAGTTCATTCGTGCAATGAGGGGAATAAGGTACTGAAACAGCATGTTCTTGGCCAGCGCTATATATTTCAATGTTCATATTACTTATTCCCCAAGCCATACGTCATAATTATACGTCACATCAGCCAATCAGCGCTAGGAGCCACACAAGGATACTCGTTCAGACTTCTAGGACTCCGGTAAGCCAATTTTAATTAATTAAGTTATTTCTATGAAGATGTGAAAGCTTCTCATGTCCATTGTCGAGCATGCACTACAACTTGGCTATCTCAACTCAAAACCCCATGTTAAAGGTGATCTGTTTCGTTTATCATGTGAAAGGTTCCCGGTTCAAATCCGGTCGGCGCCGCGGTTTTTATTCGCGTAACTGCGTGTCCGTATACGCGCAGAGACAACTGACAAGCCGACGCCTGTATGGTCTCTGAGAACTCTCTAGAGTCTTTCGCGTCTCTTTGTTGTGGGTTAAATTTTATTTAAAGCTTAATGATGAGGAAGCAACCAAATATCGTGGTGGCGTCGGTTTGTAGTCAATTTAAGAAGTGTTCGTACTGTTTGGTATAGAAATGTCCTATACGGACGGTTAGTTACCTATACGGACGGAATACGGACGGACAGTATACGGACAAGATATTCGTGCTAAAATCTTTAATATTTGTATTTGTATAGTAGCATAACGCTAGTCTAAAAAAAACACCTTAAATATCAGCATTTGTCCTAAAAACATCATATATTCCAAGAGTTTGCAAGTTTGCAAGTTTTGCATGCGCCTGTTACACTCAACGTCTGACATTTAGCATATTCACTGCGGCCAACTAGACGGGATAACATCTTCATGTAAAGACATCGGGATTTCTTAATAGAGGTATGTATGTATTGATTAGATGTATAGATGTATGTATGTATGTATGTATGTATTCTTAATAGATGTGTGTATGTAGATGTAGGTATTCTTTATAGATGCAGTTCAACATTACCGTGAAATTATAGCGTACACCGGCTGTCACGCCTCCACAGCAAGAACACAAGAGCGCCGTTTAGTCGACTTTGCCAGAACCCAGAGTCTCCACGGCAAGAACACAACAGCGCCGTGTAGTCGACTTTGCCAGAACCCAGAGTCTCCACGGCAAGAACACAACAGCGCCGTTTAGTCGACTTTGCCAGAACCCAGAGTTTCTCTCCACAGCAAGAACACAACAGCGCCGTGTAGTCGACTTTCCCAGAACCCAGAGTCTCTCTCCACGGCAAGAACTCAACAGCGCCGTGTAGTCGACTTTGCCAGAACCCAGGGTCTCCACGGCAAGAACACAACAGCGCCGTGTAGTCGACTTTGCCAGAACCCAGGGTCTCCACGGCAAGAACACAACAGCGCCGTGTAGTCGACTTTGCCAGAACCCAGGGTCTCCACGGCAAGAACACAACAGCGCCGTGTAGTCGACTTTCACGCCTCCACGACAAGAACACAACAGCGCCGTGTAGTCGACTTTCACGCCTCCACGACAAGAACACAACAGCGTCGTGTAGTCGACTTTCACGCCTCCACGACAAGAACACAACAGCGCCGTGTAGTCGACTTTCACGCCTCCACGACAAGAACACAACAGCGCCGTGTAGTCGACTTTCACGCCTCCACGACAAGAACACAACAGCGCCGTGTAGTCGACTTTCACGCCTCCACGACAAGAACACAACAGCGCCGTGTAGTCGACTTTCACGCCTCCACGACAAGAACACAACAGCGCCGTGTAGTCGACTTTCACGCCTCCACGACAAGAACACAACAGCGCCGTGTAGTCGACTTTCACGCCTCCACGACAAGAACACAACAGCGCCGTGTAGTCGACTTTCACGCCTCCACGACAAGAACACAACAGCGCCGTGTAGTCGACTTTCACGCCTCCACGACAAGAACACAACAGCGCCGTGTAGTCGACTTTGCCAGAACCTGCAGAGTCAGCCTCTGGTGTACGTCTCCGTTATTGACCATCTCGTTTGTCACGAGCTCGTTCCCGTTATTGGCGACTGTTCTGGTCACGCTATACGGTCCCCGAGGTGGCGACGCCATTCTGACCGTCGGGAACGTCTCCCAAGAGCCATGGTGTGATGCGAGCACCCCAATAAAACACGCGACATAAATGTTGGTCACCTATTCCCGGGCGAATCGCCAAGGAGGAATCTGATGTCAGTGAGGATGTTCATTGTTAAAGAATAAGGATGTGGGAGCTGTTCAGCCGGTGATAGAACGGCTTGGTACTGCATTGACCAAAAACCGAACGCTTGGCATAGATATATGACATACACAAGGCACTAAAATATAGCATGCCACATTTGTATGCGTTTTGTATGCAGAATATTTGACACTGTCGTAACTGAACCGTCGTACTGTGGTTACTGAACCTTGTTAAGACAAATGCGCCAAGTCGGCTAATAGTGCGTTCGTAAGCTGATACGAGGCACTGCATCACGAATGATGGAGGCACCGCCAGAGGCTGGCCCTGATTTATTACAATCACGGCCGACGATATTGCCCGCAGCGAGCACCGCTGCCAAAGGTGCGACCGTCACGCAGACGCCGCCGTCTAGAGTGATGGACGTGGAATTCATTACAAAACAAACGTAATGAAAAGGACTCTCCATGAGGGTTTATTCGGAATAAGAAAGGGAAAGGTAAATGAGCTAACAAGAAAGCTTGGTAACGTAGTTTTTATTTCAGCAACATAAGCAAAACAGCATAATTGGTACAGGGAATCCGTACTCCAAAAGCTTTAGGTGTACATATGCCCTCGGTGTGTTGCTTTTTGGGAGTACAATTACAATTTTGTCGAATAATGTCACCTTTGTTTGCTTTGTTTTCCTCTTCTTGCTTTTGTCAGTGTGCCAGTCAGGGACTGTTGCTCCACTGTCGTCGCTGAGCGCACTGACTGTCGCTCCACTGTCGTCGCTGAGCGCACTGACTGTCGCTCTACTGACCACCAGCCTGACTGTCGCTCCAATGACCACCAGCCTGACTGTCGCTCCACTGACCACCAGCCTGACTGTCGCTCCAATGACCACCAGCCTGACTGTCGCTCCAATGACCACCAGCCTGACTGTCGCTCCAATGACCACCAGCCTGACTGTCGCTCCAATGACCACCAGCCTGACTGTCGCTCCAATGACCACCAGCTTGACTGTCGCTCCAATGACCACCAGCCTGACTGTCGCTCCAATGACCACCAGCCTGACTGTCGCTCCAATGACCACCAGCCTGACTGTCGCTCTACTGACCACCAGCCTGACTGTCGCTCTACTGACCACCAGCCTGACTGTCGCTCCACTGACCACTAGCCTGACTGTCGCTCTACTGACCACCAGCCTGACTGTCGCTCCACTGACCACCAGCCTGACTGTAGTTGTGTATGCTATGACCTGGCGCCATGTGAACCTTTCATGGCCGATAATATATTTAGATGACGAGCGAGAGACTGGCAAATCTTGGAAAGAGCTTTCCAGCCCGCACTTTCAGAGTTGTCCGATCAATGAAGCTTTGCGCAACACTAATGTACATGAGTGGGCGCCTTTGTACATATTGTGTATATTGCATATGCGTTTGTGCGTGCCTAAACTTTGAAACAAATATTGACTAGCTATATGTCGAAGCAAGGGCTGCAAAAGCCAACGACCTATCTATTATCAGAAGAAGAAGACAAAACGAATACAAAGTTAGGCAGTGCTTCAATACTAATGAATCACTTGGACATCGAACAAGGTACCAGGTCACTCGAGTTCCGGACAGCAAAACAGATTGTAGGCTGCTTTTGTCTTCTTTAGTGAAAAGTCAAAATTATCTTTCTCGGCCGCCGGCAAGCATTATGCTTTATATTTATTTCTGGATTAGTCACAGGCTTGTCATGCTCAGCTGATTCGTCTCTGACATGTTGCCGTCTACTTCGAGCTTCCATAACAACGCGTGGAGTGGACCAGTGGCTGGTTATGAGGCTGCTGTTCGGGTTTCGGTTTGCAGGTTGATTTGCAACCCCTTTCTGTAGAGATCCTGAACCTGTTGACGCATTGAGGGGAGCGCTTGCAGCCCGCGCGGATGATCTCGGGGTCGAATCTCGACCACCAGAGCCTTGGATGATCTTCTAAATATATGTAACCTCAACCAACCCGATACACGCAGTATCCAGGACTGGCACAGCATCCTTCACACTTTCCGGCGTCAGTCTGTCAAGCTCCCAGCCTTTCGTAAACAATCGGCCATGTTTTGTGCATGACGAAGTATGACCAGGAATGACCATCTACGCATACATTCTGGTAAGATCTGTTGAGAAAGTCACTGAGAATGGCAGCTCTTAATTGATCTCGTCTACCCTCAATCGATAGAGGCCCTGACGCGACTAACCGTCCGGATAGGACAACTCTGACGTGACTAACCGTCCGTATAGGACAGCCCTGACGCGACTAACCTTCCGCATAGGACAGCTCTGACGCGACTAACCGTCCGTATAGGACAGCCCTGACGCGACTAACCGTCCGTATAGGACAGCCCTGACGCGACTAACCGTCCGTATAGGACAGCCCTGACGCGACTAACCGTCCGTATAGGACAGCCCTGACGCGACTAACCGTCCGTATAGGACAGCCCTGACGCGACTAACTGTCCGGATAGGACAGCTCTGACGTGACTAACCGTCCGTATAGGACAGCTCTGACGCGACTAACCGTCCGGATAGGACAGCTCTGACGCGACTAACCGTCCGGATAGGTCAGCCCTGACGCGCGACTAACCGTCCGTATAGGACAGCTCTGACGCGACTAACCGTCCGTATAGGACAGCCCTGACGCGACTAACCGTCCGTATAGGACAGCCCTGACGCGACTAACCGTCCGTATAGGACAGCCCTGACGCGACTAACCTTCCCGTATAGGACAGCCCTGACGCGACTAACCGTCCGTATAGGCCAGCCCTGACGCGACTAACTGTCCGTATAGGCCAGCCCTGACGCGACTAACCGTTCGGATAGGACAGCCCTGACGCGACTAACCGTCCGGATAGGACAGCCCTGACGCGACTAACCGTCCGTATAGGACAGCCCTGACGCGACTAACCGTCCGTATAGGACAGCCCTGACGCGACTAACCGTCCGTATAGGCCAGCCCTGACGCGACTAACCGTCCGTACAGGACAGCCCTGACGCGACTAACCGTCCGTATAGGACAGCCCTGACGCGACTAACCGTCCGTATAGGACAGCCCTGACGCGACTAACCGTCCGTATAGGACAGCCCTGACGCGACTAACCGTCCGTATAGGCCAGCTCTGACGCGACTAACCGTCCGTATAGGACAGCCCTGACGCGACTAACCGTCCGTATAGGACAGCCCTGACGCGACTAACCGTCCGTATAGGCCAGCCCTGACGCGACTAACCGTCCGTATAGGACAGCCCTGACGCGACTAACCGTCCGTATAGGACAGCCCTGACGCGACTAACCGTCCGGATAGGACAGCCCTGACGCGACTAACTGTCCAGACAGGGCAGCTCTGACGTGACTAACCGTCCGTATAGGACAGCTCTGACGCGACTAACCGTCCGGATAGGACAGCTCTGACGCGACTAACCGTCCGGATAGGACAGCTCTGACGCGACTAACCGTCCGGATAGGTCAGCCCTGACGCGACTAACCGTCCGGATAGGTCAGCCCTGACGTGACTAACCGTCCGTATAGGACAGCCCTGACACGACTAACCGTCCGTATAGGACAGCCCTGACGCGACTAATCCGTCCGTATAGGACAGCTCTGACGAGACTAACCGTCTGGAAAGGTCAGCCCTGACGTGACTAACCGTCCGTATAGGACAGCCCTGACACGACTAACCGTCCGGATAGGTCAGCCCTGGATTCGTGACGGGATAGAGCCAGATGGTCAGCAAGTGGAGGTGCAGTCACCGGCCGCTGCTGGAGTATGACAGCGTGACCCGCTGCTGGAGTATGACAGCGTGACCCGCTGCTGGAGTATGACAGCGTGACCCGCTGCTGGAGTATGACAGCGTGACCCGCTGCTGGAGTATGACAGCGTGACCCGCTGCTGGAGTATGACAGGGTGACCCGCTGCTGGAGTATGACAGCGTGACCCGCTGCTGGAGTATGACAGCGTGACCCGCTGCTGGAGTATGACAGCGTGACCCGCTGCTGGAGTATGACAGTGTGACCCGCTGATGGAATATGACAGTGTGACCCGCTGCTGGAGTATGACAGTGTGACCCGCTGCTGGAGTATGACAGCGTGACCCGGTCATCTGAGGGTGGCGTCACGTGACCAGCACTCGGAGGCACAGGGGCACCTAACAAGATCAAATTGTTATATCACTGTTTAGGATACCATGTGCATTTATTCAAAACTGGCAAGAAGCTCTAACGGCCATGACCTATTTTTAAAACATCCCGGCTAGCCAGAAATGCAAGCTCGGCGCTGGCATGCTTCAGTGGCCTCAAATGCAAATTTAGGTGATACTTCTGGAGAAGAAGCACGGCTCGACATCAATCACAAGCGTAGGCTCTCGCGGATATGGTCGGGAAAACCAATACAATGAATCTAATATGTGACGCGGACAGCGCATAAAACCACCCAATACCAAACATCGGATTGATTTCAGTACAATTCGATGCCCAAAATACTTCGCGCTGATAGATAAGCGTATATCATCGGGCAGAATGGATCTTTGCAGCATCACTTGTCACCCAGTTTTGCGCCTAGATGCTTGTAATCGGCGAGAATGATTCGTTCGTTCATGTTTATTTAACAAGACAACCCAAGCAGCGATAAAATAGAAGAGGTGAAAGCTGCTTATTGCTTTTCGCTCCAAACATCATTTATAAAGCTATTGATGTTACAAACAACCATCCCAAGCACGCAAGCCTTCTGCTCAAGACCACATTCTTACCTGCACCGACTTGGTATTAATTGAGCTAACTCACCCTCGTTCACCTATTATTAACCTGCGCCCCGCTGGGGTCGGCAGCCGAACGCGCCCTGTTGGGGGGGGGGGGGTAAATTTTACCCCCCCCCCCTCATATCTTCCGAACCAACGACTGCAGCGGGATGCACAAAGCGGCGATCGAAAGCTCTCAAGGCTATGAATATATTGCATACCCTAAATTCTTAAAATAAGGTAACATGTCAGGTCACGATCAGGTGAAAGGTCAAGATTGAGGTATTTGAGTTTGAGCCATACTTTCCATCCAAAGACTTAGATTGCGAATATTATCACACAAGGTGCTCTCAAACGTATAATGCATCTCCCGTATAAGCGAAAGTGAAATTGTAAGCAAAGGTCAAGGTCAAGGTGAGGTCACAAAAGGTCACAAGTATACGAAAGCCATGCGACACATGTTGTATGGGTTATTTTACACGTATAATTCGATAGTAGCAGCCATTTTCACAACCTAACCCCATATAATGGCCCTCAGGTCAAGGTCAGGTCACAATAATGACAGTTGAGTTGAGTTGAGTATCGTTCATACTTGGTTCTCTAACATATATTCCGTTTTTTTTAATTAAAAAAAAATGCGGCAATTTTCCCAACAAAAGTTTTTTTTTGGGGGGGAAGTTAAAACCCAAAAGTTGGCAAATCCGAGATTTCCATTTTGAAAGCAATCTTATTTCCTTTCTTTTGACGTTTTTATTTGCAATTTGCATCAAAACTCGATTTTCTACGAATTTGCAAAAAATTGTCGTTTTTCCACCAAAAATAGCATGACATGACGTCATTTAAACGTCATTATCTTCCAAAGCACCACCTCAATTTCAGTGAAATTGTGTGAGAAGACGTACAATTGATGCAGCATAAGTTACTCTAAGTCTAAGTTTGACACGTCGCTATCTCTCATAGTTTCCTAGTTATTGAGAAAATCCAGGAGGGGGAGGTAAAACTTCCCCCCCTGCGGGGCGCGGGTTGAGAGTGAAAACATTTACTGATTGTGAGTCCTGGAAATCACCGCGGTGATTACTAGATTATTACAATGTGTCGCTGTTGACCAGGGCATAGGCAACATACGCGATGCAGCAATCCTCAATTGATTGATTTGAGTAACACAATGTTTTTTTTTCTCAAAAGAGTTATCATTATAGGTGATTCTGAGGCAAACATAAAGCTATTTGTTATAAAAAATGGAAAGTTCAGATTATTAGTAAAGACGAAAATATGGTTGAAATTGCAAATCGCATTCACTTTTAACACTGGGGCAGTATCAATCACGATGCTATTAACAGTGAAACTGTTCATGGCAATGGGAGAGTGAATTGACTCTCCCACTCTGTTTTCCTCGATACATTTCGGTTTCAAACAATGTTGGATGCAAAGTTTCTGACGTCTCAAATGTAAAGACGCGTCGAGTGACATCAAGCAAAATACATTTCGACAAAACTTGGCGTTCATTTTTGCTGGAGAGTCGGCGGAACGGTAACGTGTCCGGGGGAGAATACCCCCTGGATCCGTCAGTGATGATGTTTCGCCCCTGATGACTACCTTACCTTCAGTCTTGATAAATATTAATGTCATTGACGGCCTCTTAGGGCTAACAATCTGTCGGAGAGCATTGACGTAAACAAACACAGACAAAAGACAGCACACCCCTGCTACCATCTCCGCGGCACTTACCTTTATTGCAAATGGCGATGCCGTAGTCCATGACGAAACTGATGCAGGCCATAAGCACCCCGAGAATAGCCAGGAACACCCAATCCTCTCCGATTCTCGCGAACGTGTGCTTCCACACGTAGCCGAGCACTTTGAGGACGCGTCGGTTCCACTTGCCGCGGTAGGGAAGCAGCTCCTGACGTCGGAGGCGCTCCTCCCTCTTTCTCTTCTTTTCCAGCTCCCGTAGGCGCTTCGACTCGCTTTTGGCGAATTCTCCCAGCTCCTTCGAGTACTGCCCGTACATCTGGTGACACACGCAATGTTAGTGGGGTCCATTCTGCTGGGAGTTGGCAAGACACAAACTACAGCAACGACGATTAGCTCGATTTGATTTGATAAAGCTCAATTGGATGCGTGATTTAAAAGTCATAAGTTAGTCCAGTACTGCCGATAAAGCTATATTTGACAGGCTAAGGCAGAAAGTTGGTCATTTTATTCAGATTAGTGGTGTGTTCACTGTTCAGAGTGCAGTCGCACTGTTGGTGGTTGGTGGTCAGAGTGTCCCTGGTAGGTAGGCTGAGCTGATGGTACCCTGACACCGGCAGTGACTGACCAGTGCCTTTTCGCCTCCGCGAGCTGGAGCAGCACTATACTGGGAATGGCAGACCGCTTGGGACCTAGGTAGGCTGAGCTGATGGTACCCTGACACCGGCAGTGACTGACCAGTGCCTTTTCGCCTCCGCAAGCTGGAGCAGCACTATACTGGGAATGGCAGACCGCTTGGGACCCTGATTTTCGGCGATAACCTTTGAATGCATCAACTGGCATGAACGCAATTCTCGCAATGAATGTTTCAGACCCTGTGCCAATTTTTATGCTTAAGGTTGTTTAATGTCAAACGAAAATCTAGGTGCAAATCTAGGTGAGTGCACTTCCCATTCATTCACTCGTAATGTTAAAGATAATTCGAGCTCGGATAGAGGCTAACGCACATCCATCGTCGGTTCAAGGTCAGCCAGGGTGGAGCTAAGCTCTGACGTCGGAGCATAGTTCCACCTTTTCACGATAGCCTCTACCCACCGATTGAATTCCCTGCGCGTATTTCAACATTACGAGTAAATGGTAAGTGCCCTACATTTTCATTTGACATTAAGGTACCTTAATCAAATTGGCGCAGGGTCCGAAACGCTCATTGCGATAAATTCGTCCATGTCAGCTAATGCCCTCAAAAGTCATCGCCGAAAATTAGGGTCCCAAGCGGTCTGCCGTTTACAACTTAGTCAATGTGACGAAAAGTCGTCCGACGGAAGGCAAATATGGTCACCGGATGTCCAGAGCCGAGAGCAGCCGGCGGGAGTGAAACAGCTAGTGTTGATAGGACCACAGAAACAACCGCCAGTGATGTGTGTAAACTGATGGAAACCAATCGAACATAGCTCCAATATTTTGAACATGCATTGGATAGCTTGCTCAAAGAGAGCAAAATGCACACAAAGATGCAAGAAATATAACGAGACACATCTAAACGGCTTATTTTAACACTTGCAAAAGCAATGGAATGCGATTGGCGTCGAACATGCTGTTCGCAGTCTGTTCACAGTTCATCTTGAACTTGGGTCGATACCCAAAAAATTTCATCCCAATTCATCCCCAAAAAAATGACAAGAATTCGCAATTTGCATGAAAAGAAACTGTTGTTCATTAACTCTTTGAATGATTGCACTGCAGTTCCACAGAATTGCACGCTATTTTTCGTTGTTTTTTACTTGTGTTTAGATCATCAGAGGGGTTGTAATCAGCCGTCATTGTAAGGAACGGAATTTGCTTGGAATGTGTAAGGCCTTACCAATCGGATGAAAGCCAAATTAAAAACATTACAAATATTATTTCAACCTAAAACAAACGCATCAACAAATGAAATAGTCATTGCAGCAACTAGCCGAAGAATCGTGAACAATTATAAATCGGAATGGCATTTGTGGTGTTCAATGGAACCAACTGCAATGTTCTAGCGAAGCTTTTATCATAATTTTTGTATTGATCATATAGCGTCCTAGCGCTCCCCAACGACAATATTTTCCGTCTTACGTCCTGTCATAAGCATTTTACATCGCTGAAATATTAAACTAATATCAGAATCGTTTACCACCGAAACGTGCCGCCACGGCCCCGCCCTAAGTCATAACACAACACCACGGTGGGACATATATCCCGCGGCAAAGTGGCTGAACTCGCTAGCCGGCCCGTTAGATAATACCGCCGACCTACAACGCCACGCCGCACCGCGCCAGCTGCGCCGGGAAGTGCGCTAAACCCAACCAGACAGTGCGCTAAACCCAACCAGATCGCCCAGACCCACACCAGACCGCCTCAGCAGCTCAGACCCAAATCAGACGTCACGGACGGCTCATAACCAGCCGGTTACGCAGCCCCTCAACTGTTCTGTAGCCACGCTGGGCGAAAGTCGGAGCCGACACTTTGGCTTTGGCCGCTGCCGACCGGGCACCCCATCAGCTGATGGTCCGGCCTGCGTCATCAGCGGCGATGACGTCAGCGGTCGGCGGCTACGGCAGCGCACAGCGGGCGGCAGGGACGCCTCATCAGCCGAGAAATGGATGGCCGGAACGTGACGTATGTGGTGACACCGCCTCCGAATAAATTATCACGGCGAATTAGGTGTCGTTGCAGACACTTACGAGATTGGTTGATGGCAAATTTAGACACCTCTGTAAAGTCTTTAGTATGATAATATATTTTTGAAAGGAAATCGCGAATAAATACTAGATAGAATATGGATGATTATGTTGATCATATTCCCCAAATGTGAGATAAGTTACGTCCAACAGGTAATATCGTTATGAGTCGAGCATAATGCATGTGCGGTCCTTGATGTGCAGACATTGTGTTATCAAACCAAGTGGAACATACCCAAGTGAATATTTTCCGAATTATTTGAACACAGACATTTTTGGAAAGACGATCTGTTTAAACTTAAAATAACGGGGCATTCACTTTTTTATATGTGGATTTGATTAATTAATTTACATTGTCTTTAGCCACTGATGTAATTCATTTGGGGGTTGATAGTTAAAAAGGCGTTTCCGACGTGAATTTTCACTGAATTATTTCAGCAACGTCATTTTCAGAAAGTAATAATTTTCATTAATTTAACCCTATTCCCTGCGGGGGCAGATTTTGCTCCCCCCCCCCCCCCCCCCCCCCCCCCCCCCCGGGTGGTTTTTTACTTGCCGCTTCTAAACCGTTAGGGCCAGCGTCCTGAAGCTTTGTGACTTTTCCTAAAATTAAATGGTGCGTGTTGTGTCAAAATTTTTAGAGAAAAAAATCGATCCAGGAGAGGCGGTTCCAGGTTCCTGTTTTGGGGAGGGTGTTACGAATGCGGTTTTGCGGCGTATACTTCCTTCGTAGTTTGCAGTCCAATAAATGCGTCAGAAACAATTGCAATGCAATATGCATCATATATACTGGGATTGTACACATTTTTGGGGCAGAGGCGCACTCAGGAGAAAAAAATGGAAGGCGATACCCACCCTCAAATTAGGTTCAACATCAAATTAGTAAGATGACAAAAGCGTTACGCGCATGGTGCCCCCATCTTTTTTCCTGGATCCGCCTATGCGCAATATATTAAATTTAACAAATTACAGCATATAATGCCCAAATGCCCACTTGTAACGTTCATCTCGTCCCAAACAATCACGAACAGCACATATTTTGTATCAGAAAATCCCCCTATTTTACATTCCCTGAATACGCCTATGATTTTTTATGTTGTTTTTGATATTTGTATATATTAAAGACCAGTACATTTGAAGCTCAAAAACGTTTGGGGCATGAAAATCAGTCGAGCCACATGGCCGCAATGACCTTTAAAAAAAAAAATCTAATTTTTTGTCCCCTGTCCCCCCATTTTTGAGCAAAACAAAGAATGCAGTATCCAAAAGAGAGAACTGTCATGACGAATCGAATGGCGTTTTCCCCATCGAAATTGACCTAGCGGTTCTCGAGATCCCTGGGGGAAGAATCTGCCCCCCCGCAGGTTAACGTAATTTTGGCCGCCCGCAGCGAATAGGGTTAATGTGTCGGGCATCTTGGGGTTTCCATGTCGATTTGTCATGGTTGGATATAATTTACACTAATTAGCGATACTCTTAGCGATCATTCAGCAAGGGAAACTGGGTTCCGACGTGAGTGTAGGGTGTTTCTCTCCGGTTTTGCATGAATTAATAAACAAATACATATTCTAAAAAAATGCATCGGAGCATCTTTAAAAAGTTCCCTACTTTTTTGTGGAATATACATTGTTTTCCCAACCGTCCTGGGCCCTGTTTCACCAAGTGTATATATTCATGCCGTGCTTTCGAAAAGTATCCCATCCAAAATATGACAGTATTCTGTTTGACCACGGGAATATATTAGAATAGAAATATTATCGCATGCACTCCAAGCCACACGCTGATTGCCTAGCGGGCGGCACTATATTTTCCTACTGCAGACGGAAAATATATAGTTATCTATGTTTTTGATAGATATTTATATTTGTATATTGATTTATATTTGTATTTACATATAATTACATGGTTTTAAAATGCTTTGTATTCATATTTCCTTGGAATGACGCATGCCGGCATTCCGAGGCCGACAATGTAAGCAAACAATCTCGTCGCCGGCTTTACCATGGGTGGTGTAATTTCATGTTTTTAGCTACTATTAACAAACTTAAGTGGTTTCCTGTTTTTTATGATTGACATTGATATTTGAATTGTATTCGCTAAGGTAATTGTTAAGGGAATGCCTTCAGCGCCAGAGCAAGAGTCAATCGCCGGTGACTTTGCAAGTGGGGATGTTCTCGTTCGCCATTGTGCAACACGAATAACTTGCCATCAGTGCGAAGTATGAAAACGAAAAGCAATAAAGCTAAATTGCGAAAAACATTTGCTGAAGAAACAGCGTGGTGGCGTCGGGTAACACGCTGTGGAGATATACGTATGCGTGTTGTCTGTGTGTGATAATCACAACAGCCAGTCCGCTTTATCTTGACTATGACTGTGACAGCAGTTTGAACAGAAGATAGCAGATCGAGACGAAAAAAATATGTATATTTTTTTTTGTAAATTGAAATAAATATTCTTCGAAACTATCTTCGTGTGTATCATGCTCGGCAAACTATGTGTTGGTGACCGCAGCCTGTCGCGATCAGCCGCGTAAATGCATATGCCATTTGTCTTATTGTGTGAGTTTTGTGGCAATGTTTCGCAATGTTCTCCTTTTCTTCTCCGCAATGTTTCGTTTCCAACATCATATTGGAGGAATTGAAAGCCAGGTAATTACGTTGTTTTGGATTATGTCAGGCTTCTGTCATGGGAATGTAGGCTCATCAGGTTTATTTGGAGTATTTATTAATTAAGCCACGGTGCCGCCCGTGCTGCGATGGCGTAAATGGTAGAGCACCGGAACATAGACCCGGTGGTCGCGAGTTCGAGTCTCGTCCACGCCGCTTTTTGGGATGTATTTTGGGAAAATAAAACATCACCAATGCACCCAGCAGCAGGTCGCCTGAAAATCGACCAGAGTGGTGAGATACTACATTGGAAGCGTTATAAAATCCACCTTTGTTACTTATAGTTTGGCAGATATTAGATTTAATGGTTATCCGAAAGTGAACTAGCGGAGCTAGCCTTGGAGTTATTATACGAGCCCAGTTGCATCCACTAAGGACAATAATCGTGAGGCAAACCAACACCACATCGTCCGCGCGGCCACAAATATACCAGTAAAAGTGACATACTTTGAGCAGCATCAAACTCGGCAATCAGCTGGCTAAAAAGTAGATCGGCCGGTCGAAATGGAATATTTTATTTGTATTTTTTAATGCCGTACTTTTGCTGTCATACTTTGGATGACATAAGTATCCCAGTACGGCAGTTGGTGAAACAGAATATGTCATAGTAGCAGTTTTCACAAAGGATTATTGCGCTGAAAAGATTGTTAAACTTTCTGAAAAGATTTAACAAGTTTTGGTTTACAACAGGGGCGTCACCACGGATTTTTTAGTGGGGGGGGGACGAAGTGCCGAATGAACCATCAGTACGGTTCGCGATAATATGAAGGAAAATCAGTGTTTACCTTATAATTTTTACTTAGGGACGCAATTTTGAGTTGTAACCATCAGCTTTATTTTGTATATTTATAACTATAACAAGTGATAGATGAAAAACAATAACTTCTTAGGAAATATTCATGGCATATTGTTCAAACGACGTTATATGCGATAGGCACTGCCAGGCGATTTGCTCATCGCTGTTTGGGATACATATCCTAGTTATCCGTGTTACATAGAAAGCTATTTCATACTAATTATAAGAACTGGCAGCCACCTGTCCGTCTGTCCATTCGGATGTAATTCGATTGCTTAAAGGGATTATACGGGTTTCCGTCCTGAAAGTAAATGCACTCTTTTGCAGTTGTATGAGCTTTAAACACGTTTAAAACATTAACAGGGACCTCAATGCTCATTTAGTCCATTATTTCAGCAATTATCAGCGTTAAAACTTGGGCGTTTTTCGAGACTAGTATCAGATAACGAGTACTTGATCGGCACTTCTGTCCACCACTTTTATCTTAAGATCAATTTAGAGTTTTGAATTATCTGCAAGTCCTACGCTGGATCACACAATTATTATGCAATTCAAAACTGACGGGACTTTGTATTAATACACACTGTTCGTTGAGGTTTTGTGTTGTTGTGGTTTTCTTTTCTCTGGCCTTTAGCGTTGAGAATTTGGTGGTGGCGTATTATTTTTTTGGCATGAACATTCATGCAAAATATAGAATTTTATGGGAAAACTAGGTAACTGCTGGTGTCGTTGGAACAAAACAAGTTTATTTTATTTCAAATATTGCTTATTTTACCGGAAATATGCCATAAGTGAGGTGTTTTTATTAGCATAAAAGAGATGACTGGCTCTGCCTCAGCCGGTCCTGCAGAAAATACGTGGTGGCATCACCGCGCTCTTTGGAATGTCCTTACGTGCAGAAGAGGTAATTTCCAGAAAAATGTGGCTACCGTGGGACTTCTATCATCTTTATAAGTACGTTTTACTATGTAACTCAATTATTATGGGCAAAACCCATATAATCCCTTTAATAACTCCGCGCACCTTGCAGTCAAAACAGCGAAATTTGCATGTTAGTGGGGAAGTAGGGTTACAGGCAAACTTTGCGTCGATCCATGATCACAATACATTGCAATTCTAATTATTATTAATATGCCGCGGCCGCCTGCCACTGTACTGACTTTTTTATTTCGAGTGACCCCGTTTACATGAGTGAGCGAAACTGTCGATGAGCAAAACATACGTAATTTTTACTCATGTAAACGGGTCCTGGCGGGGAGAAACTGACGATCTGGCTTATCGTAAATTTACACTAGCGCTATCGGAAATTTACGTTAGACGACTGACAACGAAACGTATGAACTATTCTTTCATTTTATGTATATATATATATATATATATATATATATATATATATATATATATATATATATATATATATATATATATATATATATATATATATATATATATATATATATATATATATATATATATATATATATATATATATATATATATATATATATATATATATATATATATATATATATATATATATATATATATATATATATATATATATATATATATATATATTTTACAGAAATTTAGTTAAAATCGGAAAGCTTGTTAAAAATAATATGCGGAATATTTTTATTGATGTTCTCAAAATGTTTTGTATCTAATAATTGTACACTATATGTCAAAGGATGAGGGCGGCAGCGAACGATGGAGAGGAGCATCCGCCAGCCGGCGCCGACAAACAATTACGGAACGGGCGCCAGCGGGGTCCCGCCGGTCGTCGTGGGGAAAGCTGGGCCCTCGTTCCGTAATTAGCGGATGGCTAAACTGACGATAAGGGAGGGACTAGGCTTGTTTTGACGGGCGCTGGAGTCGGGTCATTTACCGTAAATTTACCCAGACACCGGCGGTTGACTCATGTAAACGGGTCGAGTCACCGTCATTTTTGCGTTAATTTACTTATCGTAAATTTACGGTAACCGCCGATCGACTCATGTAAACTGGGTAACTGGCTCGGTGGTCATGGGGGTCAGGGTCAGGGGTTTGATAGATATTTAGGAGGTCGGTGTTGGGATACACGGCAACCCGGGCTGCCCGTAACTGTACCAGGAGGACGGATCGCCCCGGAACCGGAGACTGCCGCTGGCTCGTTGTGCGGGGTAGTCGTTTGTGGACGGCTGGCCGAAACGGATGCGGATGAAGTGGCTCATGTACTTGGAGTAATGGATGAAGTAGTTATCCAAAAACTACCTCGGTTTGCAAACTTCGAACGCATTTGGGCAGAACTTGAACGAAATGGCTTGCATATTTGATTTGATAAATTTAGTCCGAAGCTTATGAATGGATGTAATTCCTAGGTGAGGACCCGGCATAAACAGTTTGATTACCGAGCGGAGCGAGGTCTTCCGTCAACTAGGGGAAAAATATACGTATGAGCAGCCCGACAGTAGCCATGGTTTTGAGAAGCTTATTTCTATGCAGCTATGCTGTCGAAGTGACTGAAAACTTGCACACAAAAACGTTCATGTCGTAAAACTATCTGCCGGTGTTTCCCTTCAGCAAGCACAAAGTGTGCGTAAACAACAAATAGGGCACATTCACGCCATAATATTCCCGTTTTTCTCCTACCGAAGTTCCATTTAAATTCCTGTCAACTTCCCTCAAGAAAAGTAAAAATATCGTCCTGATCCCTTTCGTTCTTCCATTGCAATGATACTTTTTCCAAATGCTTTTATGATATTGAAACCTGCAATATTTCCGAACAAAGTATGGATGTATGTCTCCAAAACTGTGAAGGGGGACCCCCCCCCCAGCCTGACGACTGGGGGACAGTGTGTCCCCCCTCCCACTACGGCGACGCCCTTGGTATACAAGTCCTAAAATATTATACATTTCAAGAAATAAATTACTGATTTAGGTGATATTATCACAATTCAATAGTTATGGAAACATGTATGGGGCTCATAACAAGTTTATGATACACAATTGGCCGTTTTTAAAGAACATATGCGTCTAGAGTCCATTCGTTCAGTTTATCATACCGTCATACTAGTTACTAAATCTGGCAGCGTCATGGATCACAGGTCGGTCTGCGCATGCGCAGTGATGTGCCAGCATCGATTCGCCGCCGCCTCCGACCCGCGTGCCGCACGCACATGGACAAAGCCAAGCCGCACAGGCCGGCCGCCGGATTGGGCTGCGCGGGCGAGTCTATCGCGTCCAATAACGTCGCACGCCACAGAATGTTTCTGAATCATTCTGAATGTTTTGAAAAGTTTCAGTTGGTAGAGATCACAAATGACCTTGCAATACTTATCTTGCTAATTACCACCAAACCGCAATTTTGTCAACATATTATGTTCTTACCAACATATTACAAAATTCTTAGGGATATTTCTAGCCAAAAATCGTATGTAAAAGTTGTGTAGTTAAGGAATGGATCGTGGAAACTTTTCAAAACATTTTACAAAGTTTTAAAAAGTTTCGCACAATAATCCTTCGTGAAAACGGCTAGTATTACAAAAGTGAATATGTACGGCACCGAAAAGGAATGCATTCACTTGGTGAAACAGAGCCATGGTGGCGGCTACTTTTTAGTACCAAGTTTTGCCGCAAGAGGCGCCACTAGTAGTATGTCCGCGCCTGGCACGTAACGTAATACAACATTCTTTATCGAATTCGACATCAACTTTTTATTCCTGAATCTTCAAAATTTCCTTTCTTTAGGGCATTCTACAGACTATTAATATTTGCATATTGCCCAATAAAAAACGTTTACCACTCTATTACACTACAAATAATGTAGGTAGCATTATAGTTCATCTTTCAGCTCGAAAGTACGTTAATATTCGCTGGTGTCAGACGGGTTTCAGTAAACTCGGAGCTGAAAATATTATCACTGAACAGTCTCAGTAAACATCATGATAATGATAAACATCATGATAATGATACTATTTATCACATTATCTAACGTATCTGATTGAAGCGTGACATTGAGCATTATAATATGGATAATATGGACCTTTTTATTTATTTGTCTGCATTATATTATGACAAATGTATGGTATCAAAATGATCGCGTCTCAATTTAAAAGTGAAATAACAACTTTCCCTAATTCGATAATTCAAATTTGGGAAATTTAACCCGCCATTGACTTTGGGGGCGTTTAACGCCCCCTGATGATTTTTCGTAATAGCTCAAACACAAATAGAGCTATCAATGTGAAACTTGGGGTACCTTCTTCTGAATCACGTTTACGTCTTCTGTGAAAAATAAACTAATTTCGTCGAACAAATTTCGAGTTATATCGAATTTAGTGACGTTACTACACACTAGTTTTACACCAAAATCAGCTAAAATGTAACAGACCGTGCAAATGCCATATTGGAAGCAAAATGCAATCCCAAAACGTCAAAGGATAGCAAATGGCAAGGGCTACAACATGGCGATTTTGGCATTTTGACACGTTTATTTTCGACCCCAAAATCCAAAACGTTCCTTTGGGGGAAAATTCCCACAAAAATCATTTTTTTCAAAGATATTCAAAAAGCCGGAATATAGGTCAAACAACCACATATGGGAAACTATCATACACAATTTCAGAATGATATCACCATTGTTGTCTGACTTATGGTATATAAAGTATGGGTAACTAACTCATGACGTCTTATTTAAAAATTGCGTTTTTGGACTTGTATTGACCAGATACAGACAAATAAATGGCACCGCTGTATTTCTGAAACTCAACTGGTATAGAAACATGTCTTTTGTATTTACATTTATCAATATAAAATGTTGACCTTCAGTGGCCTGAACCTGGCCTGAACTTGACATTAACTTCACGTAAATGAAGTCAGGTGGTAAAATGGCTATCACTATTGAATTTTACGTGCAAAATAACTCATAAAACATGTGCTGCATGACTTTCGTAGATATTTTTAGCATAGTGACCTTTTGTGACCTGACATTGACCTTGACCTTGGCCAACAATGTCACTTTAGCTCATGCGGGATATGTATCATACCTGTGGCAGCACTTTGGGTGATCCTGGTCTTAATCGAAGGCTTTGGATGGAAAGTATGGCCCATATGCTCAAATACGTCGATTTTGACGTTTGACCTGACTGTGACCTGACATTTTACCTCACTTTGACCTTTTTGAGTGTGCTTTAGATTCGTCTCATTGAGATCTTTCGATTGCCGCATTGCGCGTCTCGCTTCAATCATTGGTTCGGTAGATAGCCAAGGGGGCGTTTAATCCCCCCCCCCCCCCAGTCAATGGCGTTCTGCTGAGACCCCAGTCAATGCTGGGTTAAATAACCGTTTTCACGAAGGATTATTGCGCTGAAAGAAAATAAAAGTTTCTGAAAAGTTTTGGTATAGAACAGAGCTCGCCACGGGCTAGACTGGCCCTATGGGCCATGGGCCGGGCCTGGGTCGGGCCTCAACTTAAGGAAATCACTGGGCTCTGGACGGGCCTGGGCTGAGAATGTTGAAGTAATGCGCGCAAGCTCAGGTCAGAGCTTAACAATATTTTAACTAGCAGTTCACTTCCACAGCAACTCACTGTTGCTGTAGCTGCGTTTTTTTTTGGGGGGGGGGGGGTAGGGGTAGCATAGTTGGTCAATTGTTTCGAATTTATAGTATATAAGTAAATATGCTAGGATAATTATTTACCAATTTTGTGAAAATAATGAAATGCTTAACCCGCGAGTTACTGGGGTATATTTCATAACGCGACTTACTGGGGGGAGCTATTTTTAGCCCCCCCCCCCTCTGATCTCCGGAACTACTGGACCGAATGTAAAAATTCAAACGGCATTCGATAGCCCTGTGAAATTTATCGAAGGAAACATAATATTGTTGACCTCGGGGTCACCGATTACGTCACAGGTCAGGTCAAGTACAAAATGTTTGACCGTGTCAAAAGGCCTCGATGGATGGAATTGTCGCGCAAAATTGCGATATTAAACGCATAATCTGTTGATAAATCGGTATGATTCGTGTGTCTGGCACTTCTAAGTACCTTTCTAAGCTGTTTATGACCTTGGGTCAGGTCAAGGTCATCCGAGGTCACGAGGTCAAACCGCAGATTACGGTCATTAGGCGTTGTAACACATGTTTATGGGTTTGTTTTTCGTCTAGAACGCGAAAAATGACATTATAACATTGTTTTTTCCATATAAATAGAAGTAAAAAGCAAAAATGGAAATGCGTTTTTTGTCATAGTAATGCTGTGAGAAGTGGTCGATTTTTGTCATTTAAAGGTCATAACTCGGTCAATTTTAAAGATATCAACTTTAAATTTGGTACACATATTCACCGCATACGTCTCGATCACATATATTCCGGTTTTTGGATAATTCTGATTTTTTCTTGAAATTTAAAAAAAAAATGTCTTTGGATTTCTAAAATTTTTGAATAAAACAAAACTCAAAAATCCGAGATTGCAGTTTGATAGCCCCGTCTATTGTCAGTAATTTGATTTATTACAATTTAGTTTATCTCAAATATCGCACCTTTGACAATGTTTTCCGCAAACCATTATTTTGCAACAAAAACCGAAGAACATGACGTCACTCTGACGTCATTCCCGGTTGACCTATCATAGCCTCATATTTTTCATTTTGCCAACATGTGTATAATTGATGTAAAAGAAGTTACTGCAAGTTTGGTGACGATATGGGGGTTCGTTTATAAGTTATTGCAAAATAACGGGAGGGGGGGCAAAAAATAGCCCCCCCAGTAACTCGCGGGTTAACCCGCCATTGACGGGGGGGGCGTTTAACGCCCCCTGATTAATTTTCGAAATAGCTAAACAACTAATAGCGCTATCAACGTGAAACTTTGGGTACCTTCTTATACATCATTTGTACGTCTTGTGTGAATTTTTTTTAATATATTTTTGTTCCAGTTATAGTGAATGTAGTGACGCCACTACACACGAGTTTTAAACCAAAATCATCTCAAATCTAGCTCATGTAGGATCTGTATCATACCTTTGGCAGCACTTTGGGTGAAACTGGTCGCAATCGAAGGCTTTGGATGGAAAGTATGGCCCATAAACTCAAATACGCCGATTTTGACCTTTGACCTGACCGTGACCTGACATTTGAGTGAATGACCTAGATCGACCACGTCCAGAACAGCGATTTTGCTGTCAGAAAACCTCAAAATTATAAATTGATAAATGTAAATAAAAAGGCATTTTCCTAGACCAGTTTTGTCTCAGAAAGACAGAAAAGTAATTATCTATTCGTATCTGGTCAAAAAAGTCCAAAGAAGTTATTTTAAAAAAAATGACGTGAATTTCCTACACTTAGGGAGCCATCACTCAGTCAAAAATAGAGATATTTCTTTGAAATTTGGTTTGAGTATTGTCCATATTCAGTTCTCTCACATATATTCCGTTTTTTATATCTTTGAAATTTTGATTTTGTGGTGATTTTTCAAAACAAAATCAGTTTTTGTTCATTTTGGGGGTCAAAAACCCAAAATTGCGAAAATCCGAGATAGCCATTTTAAAGAAAATAGCATTTTATATATAAGTTTAATTGCGTTTGCAATTTGCTTCAAAACACTGTTTTATACGATTTTTGCAAACATTTATCGTTTTTCCACCAACATGACGTCATCAAAACATCATTATTTCCGAAATTGTTCAATCAATTTCAATGAAAGTTTTACAGCCTACGTATAATTACTGTATACTTAGCTACTAAACATGTCAGCAAGATGCGCCGCATGTCTAAAAAGTTATGCAATAAAAACCTCAGGGGGGTCGTTTTAGGACCCCCCGTAGGGCGAGGGTTAACCCTCGCCCGTGCAGCGTCCGATCAGTGCGTCACCGTGCAGGGGTTTGTTTGTACACCCCCCCCCTATGGTTTCGCTCCTACTTGGGCTAGAGCTTCGATTCAAAAACGAGCATGTTGCTTGTCACGGGAGGAAGCCATTGATACCCGATTTTAAGGTCCTAGTTTATTAGGTGACCTCTGAGGTCATGTCAATGACCCCAAATTCAACCAAATTGTAAATGCGTATAAATTGAATTTAATTGAGCTTAAATCGCGAATGAGCATATAATTATGCTAAATGGGTGCCAAATTTGAAATTAGCGTCACAAAATGTCCTAGAAACTGCCAAATTCCAAAAAAAGGTCATGTCAGGTCATGTCAGGTCATTTGAGGTCAGTGACCTCGGTTGACTGTTGGGGCGCATGCCCCAGTGGAACATATAATTATGTAAAATGGATCCCATATTTGAAAGCAGCGTCACAAAATGTCCTAGCAACTGCCAGAAGCCAAAAAAGTAATATGAGGTAATCAGAGGTCAGTGACCTCAGTTGACCTCTGAAAAGGTCAATCGAGGTCACAATCTCAATGGAAACCACAACTGTCACCTGGAAACATCTGTGCATGTGCTCCTGAACAACAAACACTATGAAACTGCACAAGTTACAATGATCAATACTACGGGACGCCAGTTGCGCCTGACATGACCTTGAAAAACAGGTCAAAGATCACGGGTCATGTTACCTACAAATTAAAAAATTTGAGAATATGTGTCAAATTGTTCACAACTAGGGTACGGAAAGTTTCATCGCAATCAGTTGATATTTACGCGAGTTATTCCCGAAAAACCGAGGGGGGTTGGCATCAACCCCCCCCCCCCCTGCACTGGCGAGAGTTAACTCCATTTTTTGTGTGGGAAATAGACAATATTTTCCTTTAAGTTGAATGCCACAATGCCCATGAAGGTAAATAAGAAGACACCCTCGGCCTTAGTTATAGTGCCGCATTTCTGCTGCCCGTGTAGAGGCTACTCAAACACGCCTTGTGGATACATCCAGCCCTCAACAAATACTGGCCCATTTAGCCTCCATATTGAGCTGACAGTCAGACACTTTAGTAAGCGCCGAAGGCAGCGGAGGCAGCTGCGGAGGCAGCTGCGGAGGCAGCTGGGTCAGGGGCGGCGGAGGCAGCGCGCGTGGCCGCGGCCGCGGCCTGGCGGTGGTGGCGGGCGGCCTCGGCGGCGGCGGCCGCTAAGTGTAAACCTGTGTTGCGTCGAACTCCAGTGACTCTGAAGACAGCTCTCGGTTGGAAAGGCTTTGTCGGCGGCAAACCAGGGCGCTGCGGCTGGGTCTCTACACAGCAGCAGGGACTAATTAGTTACTGTTCGGGTGGCAGCAGGTCAGGTGGCACGTCATTAGGAGAAATTACCCGCGCCTGTCACTGGCGACACTGGCGGGTCACGCGGATATACATAGCTGCCACGATCCCGGGGGTCAGCATTGTTCGGGGCTAACTCCGCAACTCGGCTGCTGCAGCCGTCCCAAACTGCTCAGACCAAGACACGATCAGCGAGCGTCAGCACATGTCAGCAGACAAAACTAATTTCGTGGTCAGATTGAAACGTTCCGAGAAACGATTTATTGCCAGGATGTACCGATTTGCAAACTTTCAGCGAACGTTTCTTGAAAGTCAATGCCCTGCTGCAATTAAGTACACATTTCTGCAACCACCTTGGGCCAAACAGCCAAACTATTTGACCTCTCTGCTTAAAGATGACACTACTTTCAATGTCAATACGTGTACTATTTTACCACAAGGAGTCACCGATTAGCGATATTATTCGTCGATCACCTTCCACAATACTTCATAGAGCATTACACTTAATAATGGACAAAATAATTCAACAATAGGATAAACTAAAGGTGATTTAGTGAAATCGTTATTGGGAACCAACAGATTTACTATTTAATATGAATTAAAATGAAGAAAAGTTCGAAATTAGACTATTAATATTTCGATCGACAGATCTTCATCAGAATGAAACAACGAAAATAATGATTCAGACTGATTCATTAATTCATTCTCATGAAGATCTGTCGATCGAAATACTAATTTCGATGTTTTGCTAATACAGTCTAGTTTCGATTTTTCCCCATTTTTATTTCGAGGAAAGGTTATGCAATATTTATATTAATCTGTCTACATGTTTCTCGCACAAACACTGATAAACCCAAGTAAGATTGACTATTCATTAAAAACCTCTAAGCATTTTCGGCATTCAGAGAAGCTTCATCAAATACAAAGTTATATGTTTTATGTATGTTCATATGTGTATCGGAAATGGATGAAGTGATTGCATGTAGTAGGGTATGCCAGCATTAAATGTTTTTATGCTTTTTTATTTCAAAGCTTGGAAAAAATATTGCATCCCGGTGGTTGCAAACATTTTCTTGACCAGCATTAGTGGTGATCAAGATTTGTCTCAAATTTGTCGACGTGGTTCGACAAATTTTAGGAACGTTTAAATAACCAAGCATCTGTGCTGTCTTTTACTGTAAAGTATGGATAGAAGAGAAGAAAAGGACAGAGTTCTTCCTTTTTCCGCACGTATAGACAATAACATCGCAGAATGTTTCTGTCAAAGCATATTTTTCCAAAGATAACACAAATATGTCTCGGACAAATTAGCGGAGTCGAAGCACATTAACATAGCCTTGAACGCAAATATTTTTTCCCACTAACCTCAAACATGCTGAGGGGGAGTTGCGAAAGTATTTCCACTTAAACATGCGATAATTGCAAAGTAATTGCTAAACACCAGCGCATTCTATGCTGGGGTGGGATCAAGCATAATTGGTACGGACAGGATGAAACTAGACAATAACAGAATGACAGAAGAACTGAAACAGATCTGAAACTTGAACGGAACAGAAACGGAGCGGAAACCTACAGCAAATCAGCGAATATGAAGCGAAAAAAGGGCGAAATGTTGCTACCAGCCATTCCAAAATGGTCGGCGCTAAGGATGAGCTCAACTAACCCCGAACAGGAAATATGTTACTCACGCCATCTTTTGCTGCGTCGTCTACCTCCTTTTTCTTCTTAAAGTATGGGTGCTTGAAATGGTTCAAACATATACATCAGGGAACACGACATGTCACGATAGTTTACATTGTCAATTCAGTGTTAAATGAATTATCCGCGACAATGAAAACACCCATTCAAGTTCACACGCGTCATTTGTGTCAGCGAAGACCAGCGGGGTTAGTGTTCACACAAGTCGAGCCTGCCTTCAGAGCAAAATACAGTCCTGTCCTCTCAGACAGGAAGGTCGCTGTCCGGCGGCTGCGCCTTTTTACGATCACCGCAAAGAAGCGCGTCTCGTGGACAGTGGTGGTGCGGACTCCCTGAAGAGAGAGCTCATCACCAGAAAACGGAATGGTCCTGTTTACTACAGTGGCCACTGGAGGAAAAAACAACACGGATATAGAGGATACGCCAGCAGAGGTTAGTTCTTCTTTGCCTCCAATCCCTATTTCTCGCTAGTATTTCCGCTACAAGTGAGCCATATAGTTGTCGGGTATATCTGCACTCATTTGGTTATTCAAATAAGTATAATTCATCTGGTCTCTGTGAGCGAGGGAACAGCTGCTGAAATACATTAATTTGATAATAGCTGGCTGATCGGGATCCAGCGTTTTATAGCCAATAACGTTGAATATCAAAGTCTCTAAAGGAGGATGGAAGTCCCTTAAGTGCCGTGCGGCCTGACTGCCTGGCATAATACCGGAGAATTAGTGCGCTCTCGCGTCACAAAAATATAAGAAGTTGCGTATTATACGTGTTAAAGATGCATGTCTATAGATCAAAAATTATAATAAATTATAAAATGGCCTTCCCGTCCTAGCTGTCGGAGGAAAGATATTTGTACCAAAGTTTTTACTGAGCACCCCGATGAATGATGAGAAACTGTTTTCGTGTGGCATGTTATCTGGGAAACTTTGAGGGTAACAGGAAATGCATCAGCAACTGCCAAAGAAGGTGCGACAAAGCCAAACTTTTAACTTAAACGATGACCCTTCGAAGACCACTAAAGCATTATTCGTTTAGTTGTCTTCGATAGTCAGATGATAACCAATGCAGCAACTAAAACAACTCCAAGTACTGTTTGACTCTGTCACCAACGATTTACAAAGCAATCACCACATTCCTATCACTTTCAGCATGACTTCACAAACCTATCCACCCCTACGCCACCCACCAGCGTGTAAATATAGTCGAAGTTGTTGTCCATCGTGTGTTTGGATCGCCTGCGGAGAACTCGTGGTAGCCGGAGCGAGGGCCGGGCCCGCCGGAGGCTGCGAGGGACCCTCAGCAGCCGGCCGCGACCGGCCGGTCGCGCCGCCGCCGGCGCCATCGCCGCAAGGGAAATCGCCTCAGGCGCCAGGAGCCGGTCCGAAGACGCCGGCCGCTCGTCGTGAGCTGTGCTATCATCACTGATGTCGCAGATGTCTGGATCGGACGGCGTTAGAGACAGGGAGGGTGGCCGTAGGCGATAGAGGCGAGGGACCTCCAGGAGGCCTCCTGGGGACGGCTGGCGCGGCCGGCAGGAGAGGGGAACTGGTGAGCCAGGGGAGCAGCGGAATGAGAGGGAGGGATGGGAGCCGGGGGATCGCGGGGAAGTGGGGTACTCGGGGCAAACGGAGCAGGTGGGCGAGTTGTGACGGCGACAAAGATCGTCCAGCTTCTCCAAGTCGAGCACGATCTCCGGGGCGCTGCGCGGGAGGCCGCCAGGAGGAGGCGAGCTGAGCCACCGTGGGGACGGCGGAGGGGAGGACAGCGGGGAGGGATGCGGTGACGGCCGGTGTCGCAGGGGGTGGTCCAGCACTTCGACGGCGTCCGGCGCATCATCACTGATCTTGCTGGCCATGTCCTCAGAGAGAAGCATCCGCTGGCGGAGAGGCTTCCAGGCTCAGCTGGCACATGTTTACACCAAGGGCCTCCACTTTCACTTGATAGGAACTTGCTCAGCACTTATGAGAGAGTAGTCCGCAGACGCAAAGTTATTTTTTCAGAGGAAGTGAAAAACGTTTGCAGCCATGAAAGACAAATCAAATTCGCTTGATTCCACTCGTTTCTGGTTGTTTTTAAACAAATGGCATAGCCGAGATTTAGAAGATACTCAGACAATTTCCACTTATCTCACCGCGCAGAGTCGCTTATTCTCACCCAAGCTCAGTTCCGCGCACCATATAGTCTCCAGCGTCTTCGCCCTGTCGACACATATCAGTCTCTTCTGATAAAGCCCAAGAGCTACGAACGTTAACAAGTCTGACGACCAGCACAGTCCCACGCTGTCGATACCAGTGTCACCTTTCACCACTGCACTCGGGTCAGGTCAGGTCAGGTCGCCCATGTCAGGTCAGGTCAGGTGACCGGCTGAGGTCACGCCGGGTCGGTTTCGCGCGCCGCACTGGCCCAGCGGCGGTCGAATTCAGCGCGACGGAACGCCAGCCCAGCGGTATGCGCCTGGCCATTGATTTCCTGCGGGCTATTCTCTGGTCGCGCCGGTGTTAGCGCGCGGGGCTGCCCCCCGAGCCGAGCCGGACACCTCTCTCCCGCCTCCTGATATTGGCTAATTTTCTTTAGTATTGTTATTGCTTTCTGGGAAAGTACATGGTTGTTGTTGAGAGCATTTAGCTGGCAAATTGTGAAACAACAACACAGAAAGTAGTGCTGAAGAAAGTCAATAGGTACATACGTCCGAAGGTGGTGTTAACTTTGGACTTCAACTTTCGTGAATCGTCTGTTATAATTGAAATGTATGGTGAATCCTCTATTCGTTTATTGAAAATGGAGCACCAAAAGACCTCACATTGCTTGCACTGCAGTACATCCTCATAGTGCCGATAAATGACCGTTGACTGATAGCGTATCGGCCACTCCTGACGCCTACTAACCACTTAGTTATGTACGGCTAATTATAGGTTGGCACGTGAGATCGCAGATCACCCTCTAATACAGTCATCATTCCCAAATAGGGAGTTATTACCCCACTTTGGGTAATGGAGCCTTCGGGCTGGGGCAATGGCTATTGAGGAGCTAAGTGAAAATTAAGGCTGATTCGTTTGATGATAGCGCACAATGCGTTTACGTCTATCCCAGGTTGACCCGACCTTAGGTCTGGTTTCACAGATGGCACATTATCGAAAAGGGCATAAAAATAAATTAATTTGAAATGATGCGAATGATGATGATGAATGATGATGAATGACAATTTCAAATTAGCTTTGCGTTACAACTTACGTGTTGTTAAACGCTGAGAACGGCTGCGTTAGTGTAAGGGCAACTGCACACATGTCCACTTATATTCCTGTCCCTAGATGGCACTAGTAACAAACGCCTTAAGTTATGCTGTACCGCATAGCTTGAAGCCGAGAACGGTGGGCTGGGCAATGGGAGGGGAGGGAGGGGGGGGGGGGGGGTAACGAGTCATTCTGGTAATCTCATGAGGGCAACCATACCCTTGCCGTTGAGAACCACTGCTCGAATATCTCTCCGATCATTTTACTAGATATTGCCATCGGCGGGCTATCTCAGTTGCCCACTTTGGCAAATGGCTAACGGCGGGGGTTGGCCATAAACACAAAATGGTGGCTGCGGCTGCGGACGCAGCAGTTGTCCAGCTCATGCCATTTTTACAAAAGAAAATGTAAAATATGTATTAGTTTAATTTTCTTATTTATAATCAACAGCATTGCCCTGGATCGAGCTTGGGCGTGTTCACCATCAAATATGTAACTAGCAAAATGCATACCAACACTAACATTATGCAGTTCAATGAACAAGCACTGTTTAACTACCGTATGCTACATATTGTGTTTCAAACCAAAACATATTATAGTGGATATAAAATGTGCATACATACTAATACATAATCTGGAATTATATTCACAGCATCACAAGAACAAAGCAATGAACATAATACAATATGCATGACTTGCTCAGTAGCTCAGGAATTGATTTTGCAAGCTGCATGTTGGTGAAACAAAGACCATCCACAAGAATAAATGAGTTCTGAAGTTCCTTTAACATTCCTTTATGAATCAAATGTGTATTTATGCACCATAATTGTAATAGATTACAAAAAGCATGCACCTAAAATAAGACTGACAAACGGCTGGACAACAGGTTAATAAATCAGGCTGCAGCTAGCCGCCACCACGGTGGTACAGCTGTGTAGTGGCGTGCTGCCTCAGGTCCGCCGTCATTCCGCAGAGCAGCAAATGGCAACACGTCAGGGGGTAGCAGTCATTAGTCCTGTTTGCATCGCACTAAACAAATTCCACTAAATTTCAGATAAGTTGTGTGTAACGAGACTTTTTGTAGAATTTCCCTAGATTTAGAGATTAAGGCGTATCCATGGACGACAAATATAATTCATGGCAAATCTACTTCCTTATGAACTCATACGTCCTCGTAGCACAACGTCCTCGGCTTTATGTAAGGCCTTATAAGAGAGGTAGCCATCCGGGGATTTTAGCGCCCCAATCGCTCTACATTATCATGACGTCACTGGTGCTCTGGTCCGACACGGCAATCGCCGCACGCGGCATGGTGCGGTGCGAATATTTCGAACGGGATACGAATAGTTGCGCCTAAGGTACGATTCTATTTAAGATTACGTTTACCGCGGATAATTATCCCTCCCTTAACCCGCGCCGTGCCGGGGGAGGGGAGGGGGCGTTTAGACGCCCTCCCTAAGGTTTTTCGAGGATTGCGAAAAACGGCGGCGCTGCGCGCCGCCGTTGTTGGCACAGCTGTTCGGGCATTAATTGCGCACATTATGTTAAAAAAAATACCTCTGGTCATCTCAGGTCAGGTAACCAGACCAGGTCACGTGACCCCACCTCCAAAAATGTTTCCAGTGGCACCACAACCACAGTTTTTGGCCGATCGAATTCCTACTTACAGGATTTCATAAGAGCAATGGTATCTACAATACGTTTATTTCGGATTTTGTATATCGGTGACCTAAGGTCGGATCAATTTCGTGACCCCATTGTAAGTCTATGGGGAAATAATAAAATGCTTCCTATTCTGAGGAAACGAAATATATCAGCCCAATTCCTTCTGGGCCATGTTACCATAGATCATTCTTGAAGTTCCAGGTTCAATTTTTATTCAGTGACCCCTACAGGGTCAGATGAGGTCATCTGAAGCCAGTCGGCCGGTGACCGCGGGCGAGGTCGGGTCGTACACGCGCCGCTCCGCCACACCACGTGGCGTGGCAAGAGTGTGCGACCGATTTGAGCAGTGAAGCCGGTGACTTTTTGGGGACTTATTTAGTGAACAAGATGGTTGTGTAAGTCCCAGCTTTTGGTGCGTAGAGCCTGCAACTGCAACGGAGCCTCATTGACGCGCGTGTCATGTCTGATCATGCTGCGCCGCGGTCTGCCGGTGCGGATGGAGACGGTGCCAGTGCGGTGATGGACCAGCAGATCAACGTTGAACTCGGTATCGGTGAACGCAATTCGGTCAGTGAACTGGTGAAAACCTACAGTGATCCACCCAGTGAAGGACATAAGCGCGATCGCTCTGAATCCGGAGACTTAGCACCGACCGGCAAGCGCGGCGCCAGGGAGTGCAGCGGTGAGCCTGGACGCAGCACATCATCAGCGTTGAAAGGCAGGAACTTTAAGGAGCACCTGGACGACGCAATCAAGGGACTGGAGGGCCGCATCACTCTGTCGATCTCCAAAGACCTCCACGAGTTCCGCGAGTCGCTCACAGCAGCGATCGACAAGCTGAACGACCGGGTGAAGGATTTAGAGCGACATGTGGAGGAGAGGGACGGCGTCATCGAGGAGCTGACAGACGAACTGCGAGAGTCAAGGTCGGAAGTTTCTGCTCTCCAGAGTCGCGTGGAAGAGGCCGAGATTAACTCGCGCCTACCGTGTCTTGTCCTGTCCGGCGCGGCCATGGCGTCCCGACGCGTGCCCCGCCTGGAGCCGCCTCTGCCCGCGCAGACAGCGCCTGCGGCGGCCGAATCTCGGCCGGCCGCGTCTGCTGAGCCGGCTGGCCCCGGTCAAGGCCAGACCGCCGTGACGTCACAGCCAGCTGATCGCCAGGTCGGCAGGGACGGGGCGAGTCCGGGCGTGTCAGCCCAGGCTGCTGGCGCTGACAGGCGTGATACCCGAGGCCCGGGTCGGCCGGCCGCGCGTGGCGGCGGCTGGGAGGAGCGTGAGGACGTGAACGCTCTGATCGTGAACACTCTTAACCAGTGCTTGTCGGGGCTGAACCTCTCAGCAGCTGATATAGATCGTGCGCATCGTCTGCCAGGCCCCAACAATTGTGTGATTGTTCGTTTCCTGCGTTCGGGGCAGGGCAGTATTCGCGAACAAGTGATGACGCGACGTCTTGAACTGCGCGGCAGGGATCTCTTCGTGAACGAGTCGCTGACGAAGCTTCGGAGCCTGATCTTCCGGTCCCTTCTGGCCGCCAAGCGCGACAAGAAGTTATACACTGTGTATTCGCGCGGCGGTCAAGTCTACTTCAAGGAGAAGCAGCACGGTGTGGGGATGAGAGTTGACTCACTGCAGCGAGTGCGCCAGCTGGGGTACACCGTGAGCGAGCGCTGAGGTTTACCGAGTGCCACGTTCTCTGGGAGACTCGAGCGGTGACGGTCTCAGTGATGACCGACTCGGCATACCGTCACAGCTGCTTCTGGCCGAGGTGAGACTTGAGCTGAGCCAGTTTTTCTTCTATGGAGCACCGACTGCTTTCCGAGGTAAAGTTGCGAGCTTCATGACAGCTGTGTTCTGAGTTTGAGTTATCGCGTTATCTTCAGTAACATATTGTTTAAGTTTTGCTTTGCTAGTAACTGCTTGTGATGTCCTGGTGCAGCTAGAGTGCACTTACCATCGTCAGACTGTTGATTGTGTTATTTGCTGTGTTTGAGCCTATCACGATATTGAGTGATCACTGTTGATTGCACCCGCGTATAATTGTTTTGTTGAAGCTTGCAGATAGCATGTATATTATATATTGTCGTGGCTTGGCTCAGAAGGCGTCTTCGTCTTTAAGTTTAGAGGTCCCGTGATCTGGTGGTGCACACTTCCTGATACTACTTCCTGTTACACTAGATATAGATAGCGTTCGTTGCTTAGTCACTGTCGGCACGAGTATTGCGTAAGCTGTTCCGATTGTATTTTTCACTACGTTTCCGAAAATTAGCATTTATAGATGTTGCAGGCTCTGCGTACCTGTTTTTCTTTCTTTGCCATAACGTTTGGTTCGTCTTTTTTGTTTTACATAACTGCACAGACCCACTCACAGGTGCACCCTCTCGCACACGCACGGACATCTCTCGCACAACGCACGCACAGGAATATACGCAAGCACACATGTGCACGCGCACGCGCACAGGCACAAGCACACGCACACACGGCGTCAGGCACGAGCTCACAACATTCCTGCCTTCAATCTGCTTGTATACATGTTTTCCATTTCCAGGTGTGAACGAGGTTCACACAGTTTAGTTCGAAATGACTGAGTTAACATTAACATCAATGAACTGTAGAGGCCTGGGTGATTTAAAGAAGCGTAGAGACGTTTTGCATTTCATGAAAAACCAAAGCTATGATATTTTGTTTCTTCAAGATACCCATCTTACTAAAGAGTCGATTCCTTATATTAACAGCTTGTGGAAAGGGAAAAGTTACCACTCATGCTACACGAGTCGCAGTCGAGGGGTATGCATCATGATTAAGAATAGCCTACAGCATGAACTCATTAAAGTTAAACACTCCGACTGCGGAAATTTCATTATCGTTGTATGCAAATTAGGTACACAAACCTACTTAATGGCTAACATCTATGGTCCTAATGACGACGATCCCAATTTCTACCGCACCCTTGCCAATCATTTGGAGTCATTTCAAACCGATCATACGATTATAGGAGGAGATTTTAATTTTATAATCGACCCTAAAGTTGATTCATTCAATTACGTTCGTGAGTATAATATAAATGCAAAGCAAGTTTTCTTGAATTTCACAAATGAAAACACGTTAGTAGACATATGGAGAGTACAAAATCCGAATAGGTTAGAATACACTTGGTCGAGAAATAATCCTCTAAAATGCGGTAGATTAGACATGCTTTTCGTAAACGCTCAACTTATATCATCTGTGTGCGACGTGATAATCAAACCAGGATATAGGACAGACCATAGCCTAGTGGTAATGACAATGAATGTAGGAGAAGTAGAAAAAGGTCCTGGAATTTGGAAGATGAATGAATCCGTTCTGCGAGATTCCGAGTATATAAACCTTATAGATATGACCATAAAAAGCACCGTCTTTCAATATGCAATTCCCTTATACAATGAGGAATACGTAAATAACGCTCGTAATTATCCTGATATACAATTAACAATCGAAGACGGCCTGTTCTACGAAACACTTATCATGCTTATTAGAGGTGAGACTGTGAAATACTGTAAGAGAAAGGCTCGCAATCGACGACGACGAATTGAAGAAAAAGAACTACTCAATAAAATACAATCAGCATATACCTTATTTACTAACGACACATGTGATGTAAATGAGCAATTTCTACACATAGCTAAGGAAGAATTAGAAGAACATAGGAGACCATACATAGAGGGCTTAATTGTACGGTCAAGAACTTAATGGCATGAGGAAGGAGAAAAAAGTTCAAAATATTTTCTATCATTGGAGAAAAGAAACGCATCTAGAAAATCCATACAGTACATACAAAACGAAGGCCAAACAATCGCAAAATCAAACGCGATTCTGTCACTTTTTACTCAGACATTTCAGGATAAATATTCTGTACCGCAGGTAATCGAGCCTGACTCAATTTTCATCCGGAGTAACGTCAGAGAAACATTTAATGAAAGCGAAAAATATGCGTTAGATACAGATGTAACCCTTCAGGAACTAACTTCAGCACTGCAGGGCATGAAAAAGGGCAAAACTCCTGGCAGTAATGGGTTTACTGTAGACTTCTTTCGATGCTTTTGGAAACAGTTGGGCGTATTCTTACACCGAGCATACATATTCACTTCGTTACAAGGAGTAGCACTGCCAATACATCTAGAAAGCTTAATAACTTTAATACCAAAAGCAGGACGACCAGGCTACTCACTCAAAGGATGGCGTCCAATATCCCTTCTGAATGTCGATTACAAAATTATTTCAACTGCCATCGCCAACAGGTTTAAGAAAGTTGTTAATCGGATTATTAGTCCATCGCAATCAGCCTACATCAAGGGGAGATATATCGGTGAGAATAGTCGACTTGTGTATGATGTGATATCACACGTGAATCAACATGATAAATCAGGTTTAATTATGGCAGCTGATTTTGAAGCAGCTTTTGAGACTGTGTCGTGGCCATACGTGAGAGCAGTTCTAAAAGAAATGAATTTTGGAAATAAATTTATCGAGATTATCAATACAATGTACTTAAACCAACATAACTTCGCTCGCATTCTCCTGAATGGCTTTTTAGGTGAAAAAATACATATGCATAGAGGAATAAGACAGGGTGACCCAGTTTCTGGATACTTATTCAACATATCCGTAGAGATACTGGCAAATCAAATAACAAATTCCGATAAGTTAACTGGTATTCAATTTGGTATCAATACAGAAGTTCGCATCAGCCAATATGCGGACGACACCATTTTGTTTCTAGACGGCTCTGAACGCTCTATTAATGGGGTAACCGAGGAGCTCTCAGAATTTTCCTCACAATCAGGACTGAAGCTCAATTGGGAAAAAACATCATGTTTGCCACTTGGTTTGCTGAGTCAACCACAAAGTTCGGAAAACAGTTCAGTAGATAAGCTCAAATGGGTAAGCGAAATTAAAATTCTAGGAATATACTTTAAATGCAATATTATCAATATAACAGAGCTCAATTTAGAGAGAAAGCTCATACTTTTAGAAAACGATATTAAGCAATGGAAAAGACGTTATCTCACTCCTCTAGGGAAAATTACAGTCATAAAGGCCCTGCTACTCTCTAAGCTTGTCCATCTTTTCATGGCCTTACCGAATCCATCTCAAGCTTACATAAAGAAGATTGAACGAATGTTGTACAGTTTCTTATGGAATAACAAACCGGACCTTGTTAAAAGAATGAAAGTGATTCAGAAGCAAACATTTGATGGCCTCCAAATGACTGATTTAACATCATTCATTCACAGTTTGAAATTGTCATGGCTAAAACGGTTAGTCAATTCTACGGCTGTTTGGACAACCGTTACAAAGCTAGAACATTTAGACCCATTTAAGCTGCTTACGTATGGCACGGCACAGCTGATAGTGGTAAAGGCGCAAATGAAAAATGAATTCTGGAGTGATGTGGTGAAATCTCTTATCCAATTAAATAAAATGCTGAGCCTTCAACCAGAAAACATCATGAGAGAGCAGATATGGTTCTCAGACTATACAAAATATAAAACTTCCATTGTCCCGCAATGGAATGATCGAGGACTAAGATTTATTGGTGATCTTTTTAATACAGATAATGAAAATATACTGTCACGAGAAGAAATAAAAGTGCAATACCGAATCTCAATGACATTCCTGTGCTACGAATCATTAATCCGTAGCTTACCTAATAACGTCAGAAACGCAACACACATTTCATTCGAAAGACCGAATATTCCATTCAAGTTGCAATTTTTCTTCAATAAGCCAAATATCACTAGATATTACTATTCACTATTAATAAATGCATTGAGGAAGAAATGTGACACTACTGATGCAAAACTCAAGCAGAAATGGAACCGTGATATCGGATTCCATCAAGAAGGGAGTTTGATGCATGTTAAAAAAGCTACGAAATCCGTATATTTACTTTACCTTCATTACAGAATTATAACCAGGATTATCACAACTAATAAGTTTCTATTTACTATCAAGATATCCGACAACAGCACTTGTACATTTTGCGCGCGCGACACTGAAACAATAACTCACTTATTCTGGCAGTGTCCAGATACACAAGCATTTCTACAGAATATAAAGAGAAAACTGTCCACTGAGTACCAAATACATTTTCACCTCGGTGAACAATCGTGGTTCTTCCCACAGGAAACAGATGCACTTCAAACACTATTGATCACCATAGCAAAAGCAGTAATTTACAGATCTCGCAATGCTGGCAAAAAACCGGAAGCCTCTCATATGATGAACTTATTAAGAATTGAAGCAGAAAAAGAACAACTTGCCAGCATGCTTAAGAACAAACCTGATAACTTCGAAAATAAATGGAAAACATTAAAGCGTATCCTCCAGTAATTATTTTTGCGCACGTGCTCGCTCGTGTCCTGACGCCAAACACCTATAATTACAACCACAAGCACAACACAGACATACACACATAAACATTTACATACACGCACACAACACGCACATGCACACACTACTACTACACTACTACACACACACACACGCACGCGCACGGGCACACACACATAGGCACGCGCGCGCGCGCACACGCACAAGCCTCTTTTGTACATGTACATGACTGCTGTGGGGTGAGTTGATTATGTTTAGGCTTATTTAGGTGAGTTGATTATGCTTAGTTTAGGCAGGCTGCTTTGGTGCGAGTCGGAGGGATGAAGCCGCGAACCGTAGAGAGACGGTGCAGTGCTGTGTCACGACTGTGTGCAGTGCGGTTTGTGTTGGTCTGTGTGTGTGTGTTGATTTAGATATGTGGGCATTGAATAAACTATCCCTTTGGTGGGACAAACAGAAAAAAAAAAAAAAAAAAAAAAAAAATAACTCTTCACAAAATCAAGATAGATAAGTGCAACTGGCACCATTGTGTTTGTCTCATCAAGGCACGTCTGCCAATGTGCAACATGACCTAATTGGGTCACCCCTTGACCTGAGGTCAAATTTTTAAGTTGACCTAGCATGGTCATCATGCAAATGATACGGAGCACCGTGGCGAGACAAACACAATTATTGCCCTAACTTTGTTAGCTAAAAAGATATTAGTTAACCCGCGCACTGCAGAGGCTTTGCGCCGAACACGACCTGCAGGGGGGAGTTGATTTCCGCCCCCCCCCCCCCCCTGAGATCTCGAAAACTACGCAACGTAGCAAGAAGCAGAAAAAGGCATTTGATAGCTTCATACATGTTCTATCGAAAGTATTTCAGTGTTCTTTTAGGTCAGGTCAATTTGAGGTCACCAGAGGTCATCAAAGGTCAAATTTTCCTGTTTTTCCTGTTTTAGGACATCGCTTCAGAAATTCCCATATATCTCAGAAACGATGATAGTTAGAAACAAACGGAAAAACAAACGCCAGCCAGTTAAATTTGTAATCGCTAAGGTGTCCTCAGATTTGATCTCAGATCAATATTTGAGGCTCCTGAGGTCAAAAAGAAAAAAAAATCCGTTGTTTTCTAAATCGTTTTTTTCTATTAACTTTTTACTTAATAAAGATAACGGAAAACTGTTTACGCCATTGTGTTTATCTTGTCAAGGCGCTTTGAATGATTTATATGGTGACCTTGTCAAGTCAACTTAACAATTTCACCTAAGGTCAAGGTCAAGTGGTGACCCAAGTAGGGCATGTTGCATATGGGAAGACGTGTCTCGACGAGACAAACACATTGATATCTGTTTTACTTCTTTATCTTCATTATGTCGAGAGTTATTGACAAAAAAGTCATGGTGACCTCCCATGACCTCAAATGACCCAATAGGGGTCACTGAACAAAACTTACACTTGGATCATCAAGAATATCCTATAATAACATGATCCAGAAGTAATTGGACAAGTATCATGCATATCCTTGAAATAGGAAGCATTTGTATATTTCCCCATTGACTTATTATGGGGAGGTTACGAAATTGACCTGACCTTAGGTCACCGACATCAAAATTCAGAAACAAACTAATTGTAAGTACTGATGCCCTCATGACATCCTGTAAGTTTCAACCTGATCGGTGAAAAACTCTGGCTTTGGCACAACTGCAAAAAAATTGGTGGTGGGGTCACTTGACCTGGTCTGGTGACCTGACCTGAGATGATCAGAGTATATATATATTTTTCAAAGTGTGCGCAATTGATGTCCTAACAGGTGTACCAAAACCCGGCGGCGCGCAGCGCCGCCGTTTTTCGCTATCTTTGAAAAACCTGAGGGGGGGTGGCAGAAATCAACCCCCTGCAGTGCGCGGGTTAAAACTGTTTTGCTAAAAACTAGCCTTCTTGACATTTGATGAGCTCTGGAACCTAAACTATTCAACTGAGCTAAAATCTGAAGACAGCTCGTAAATTGCATTTTTCAAGAGCTTTCGATTTTTGTTCTCGTTTCTTCCTAGCTATCATAGTTCCTGTGCTATCTGGGAATGTCTGGAAATAAGTCCTAAAACGTGAAAATCTGACCCTTGATAACCTCTGGTGACCTCAATATTGACCTGAAAAAAAAAACTAAAATAGTTTCAAATTGCATTCTGACGAGCTTTCGAACGGTGCTTTTGGTTTGTGTCTACGTTCCATAGGAGCCGAGTTAGAGGGGAGCGTCGAAACGCCCCCCCCCCCCCCCCCCCCCCGGCACGGCGAAGGTGGCTCCGAGCACCGGCACGCACGGGTTAATTCATGCTGAGGGGGAGACGGTCATACGCTGCCCCGGTCTGTGTGCGGTCTGGCGAGACGGCCATACACTGCACCGGTCTGACTGAGGGGTGAGATGGCCATACGCTGGGGCAGCGTATGGCCGTCTCATCCCTGAGGAGGGAGACGGCCATACGGGGGTCCGGCTGAGGGGGAGACGGCCATACACTGCCCCGGTCTGGCTGAATGATACAACGGCTATACGCTGCCCCGTGCCCCGGTCCGGCAACAGGGGAGGGGTGAGACGGCCATACGCTGCCCCGGTCTGGCTGAGGGGTGAAACGGCCACACGCTTCCCCGGTCTGGCCGAGGCGAGACAGCGATATGCTGCACTGGTTCGGCTGAGGGGTGAGACAGCCATACGCTGCCCCGGTCTGACTGAGAGGCGAGAAATAGCATTGTTTTGGCTTAATTCAATATATGCTTTAAAAAAGCAAAATATTTAAAAAGCATAGACTTGTAACCTAACTACCTAACTTACTTATCTAACGGCGACGACTTCAAATTCACGGTCGTCAACACCTGTCACAAGACCGCAAAACGCTCGAAAGTGCAGCTGCGGCGACGGGGCTGGCCACGACTGGACCAGAGCACCAGTGACGTCATCGCTAATGCTGAGCCGCTCGGCAGCCAATACATGGGGAATCCCGGGATGACACCCCATGGCTTTCTGTCGTAGCGAGTGGCCGTATAAGAGTAGCGAGTTTCTATCTGAATTTTTATATTTTAAGTGGTAGATAAACCTATCGCTGAAATACTGTCATTGTACAAAATAGTCGGAGCTACTGTGTGTTTGATTGTGCGTTTATATTTCAAGGAAGACGAGAGAAGAGTTTGCTTGTTATTTCACAACAGTGGAGCTATTGAGAAGATTCACGCAAATGCTGGTACCTATTTTTAGAATCTGTGTCTAGCTAATTTGGTTGGTGTTGAGGCTATATATTCTTGTGAGTCCGGGTCCTCCATGCAATGGTGGATAATTTGTAGGTGTACCAATAAATACAGTTATGGCGAAAAGTGAAAACCTCTTGTCTCTTCAGTTTTGGAATTGGTTGAGTTTCTGCCCGACCTAGATACACCTTCCCAAATGCTGCAGAGTCTAATTGCCTGATCTGATCACACAACTCAAATCTTGCCACCATATCTCAATTTGTCGAACAGCCCATCGCATGGTGACCATAATGCATCACCAACAGTAAAACAGCTTGATTGATTTCAGTCAGCTTTATTGACAAATTGCACAGATGTGGCACAATGTGGTGCTAATGTAGGTGGTTTGGCGTCTGGTGACCTCAATGAAGATTGCGCTCCCATCCCTCAACAAGGGTGACAGTTTCCAGGGCATCTTCTGCAAGAAAAATGGAAAAATAAAGGTTAATACAATATTCAGGGCAGGGTGGCAGGGCACGGCACAGCACACCGTACAGCCCTAGACATTAAATGAACTTTTAACTTTGGTGCCCACTTATACTGGTTGGAACGGTGAGTATAGTGCTATAATGGTCCGGTGTTTATCTAGCTGGTTAATAAATTAATTTCAGGAAAACATACATAAATAACTCTGTTTCGTACTTCTGCTTTATTTGTACAATATTTACCTCATTTTCATTATATTTTATAGAACCACAATCAAGCAAGCATTTCCATTAAACAAATATATGAAACACCTGGTCTGTATATTAACAGACTGGTTATTGATTTGACATTGATTAATCGATTGGAATCGTGCAATACAAATTAATTGAATCAAAACAATTGATTCACCACCAGATCTTTTGGTACATGAATTGTGATTGAATCAAAACCTGCATTAAATCAGGGCAGATTGAACCAAAATATTGAACGATTCAAGTACACTGGTAAATTGTGCAAATACATGCAGTCCCTGTGGCTACATTCATTTACACTGAAATGCCATTTCTGTAACAATGTTTTAATGATCATATATAATATATATGCATGTTTCCATTATTATTGATTTGACAAGTTTACCTCATATATTTAAATGTTGAATCAAACATGAATCGATTGCAATATTTGTTTTGATTCTTTGAATCGGAAGGAATCAATTCTAAACATTGTGTCTGTGAATCAAACAGTGATGTAATCATTTAGATTTCAAAATTAATCATCATCGTAAGTAAACAGGAATGATCAATAACATGGCAGCAATGTTTATTTTATATATAAAAGGCGAGAATAAGGAATAAGCTTTCACCGTTACGGCATCGTCACACATCATGTACCAAACTTAACTGCTGTTCAATGTATGGATATTGTTTGATTTAGAATACACACCCTTTTTGCATAGGCAATTCTCTTGGACAAAAGAGCATATGTAACTTTTGATTAACTTTCAAATGTCTAAAATGTTTTGAATCTGATGATGCCGTAACAGTGAAAGCTTATTCCTTATTGTCTCGCCTTTTATATATGAAATAAACATTACTGCCATGTTATTGATCATCCCTGTTTATTTATTCTCATTCATCATGACAAAAATAACCATCAAACACATTAAAAGAAACCAGTGGCGTGCACAGTATTTACTCCAGGAGGGGGCAGTTTTTGTTCAGGGGGGCATAAAGTACCCTCACCAAAAAACAAAAAATTACCGGATTTGGCCCACTATATTTTTAAAAGGGAATATTTTCACCGTTTTTCTTTTAAAAAAAAAATCAAAAAATAATGTATTTTTTCTACCAAAGGGGGCACGTACAGACCTTCAGGAGGGGAGGGCAATTGCCCCGTTTGCCCCCCCCCCCTCCTTGTATACGCCTATGAAAGAAGCATGATTGAATCATTCCCAAAAAAGTTGAATCAATAACCAGTCTGTGACTGTATACAGAAGTTTATGAACATGATCCTTCACCTCTTCATGATGTACATATATCGCTTACCTTGATACTTCGAATTTTCCCACCATAAGAAGCACGCACTTCTATAAGTAATAATTAATAAACCATTAAAAAGAAACACAAAAAAGGCTCACAACGCCTTGTCATATAGCCTTGCACAAAGCTCTACTACATTTGTAATGATAAAAGTGCGCCGATTTTGCCTACAGTGTTCTTCTGATGCACTGAGAGCTGATTGGTCGAGATTATGCGAAATCTGACGGAATTTGCATGTAGAATGGAGCGTATGACATATCGGAAAAACAAATTGGCAGCCTATCGCCAGTTGTTCTTTGCGTTACGCTGTCATATTGAAAGATATGCAGGCATATTCTGGGGATAATACGGGAACAAAACACCGAACATCCAGACAAATATCGGTACACTCAGAAAAATAGTTGTATTCAAAGAAGTTTCTTTGAATCAGGGAGTGTATTTTTTTTTGGGTGTTGATTAGAAAATGTAAGCAATGGAATATGAAATGTTCCTTTTGTATATTATCCTGCTTGGGGAATAGCTTTTGGACTTCTAAAGCAAGCCTTTTGTGTATAGAGAATTTCTAGATACAAAGCTGAAAAGTCTCGTTACACAGAACTTATCTGAAATTTAGTGGAATTTTGTAGTGCTATGTAAACGGGACTCGAACATTTGCGCCCCGTCCCAGCGGAAATGGAGGATGATGGGTGCGCGTGCGCTGACCAGCTGAGCTATGGGGACAGCCTACCATAAATCCTACATTTATAAAACGCTAAGTCAGTTTTTTTTTTTAAACTCATTAATGATGTGTAACAAAAGTAAAGCTTACATTAATTTTAAAAGTGAAATTGGTTTCGTCATTCTTCCCTATTCTTTTTCAAGAGAAAAATAAGACCTTAACCAAGACTCTTGCGAAACTTCGTATAATGTTTTTCACTTAAAACCGAAATGAAATTGTATATTTCTACTTACCTCAATTATAATCGAAAATAAAGCAAACGAAAATGAATTCATCTTTTTCCTCACCGAGCATCATATTGCGTGGTAATTTGTGAATGTTGCACTGTACGTCGTCATTGATTTATCTATTTCAGCATGTCTGCTGAGCAGCGTCCAGCTGGTAGCAGCGCGCCACAGACATGCAGTTTCCTTCTTCCGTCTTTCCGCATTCACCACGACTGGCTCTGCCAGGTCATGCGTACATTACATATTTTCCCAAAATAAAAAAGAGAAGAACCGAACTGCCGGCACATTCGAAACGCCCCTCTTCATTCTACAGAGAGGGCGTCTTCCAAAATCACTAGCTCTGCAGTTCACAAAAGCTGGACTCTCTCCGTGCCAATCGTCTCTCTTTACCAGTCCGAGACAAATGCTTTCTCGCAAGGAGGAGCGATTCCCGGGCATAACGGACGCTCATCCAGTTCGTTTAACATGGCCGCTGACGGGCTGCGATGGTCACTGCCAGCCGTGACGTCACTGACAGCCAGTGACGTCATTAGGAGGCAGTTTGGCGCGAATATAATAGTCCGCTCGTCGTCCTAGTACTTTCTTCCGGCACGGAAGGACCGACTTAGCGTAGCAATACAGGCTCTCTCTGGGGCTGGCAGTCAAGGTCACCGCCACGTTTTCGACGTCGAGCAAATGTGTCCATCTTGGTGGATGGCGTCCAGGGTTCCCAGGCGAGTTTCAGCCAGCACTGGATACCTCAGCAGGATGTGCCGCGGAGTGTTGGCTAACTCGCAGAACACGCGGCACTGGGCGGCCGGGGATCCTGCGGCATTGCACTGTCCGGACCCGGCACGAGGGTCAGCGACTGACGAGGTGCAGAACAGGTACTCCCCCAAACCGCCCCCAAACCGCTCAGGACTGGTGAACTTTCCCCGCAGCAGCACAACAGCCGCCCCGGGCGCTGATCGTTCCCGAGGGACGGGTATTCATGATGGACATGTACCATTTGCCGGCCCACCTTGTGAGACGGAGGTGATTACTCTGGAGACGTTATTCTGGCTAGTGGTGCGGGCGAGTGTGATCTTGGGTAAGGGCGCTGACCTCTTTCGCAAGCGTGTATGCCCTCTCTTTTCCCGGCTGACCATATGGTCAGCCGGGAACATCAATGTTGGAAAGCTGATGAAATTATACATCACATATGACATGATGTATGATTGTCACATATGGCAACCAATGTTGATGTAATGGGCGAGGTTTCGCTGGAGGTGGATAACCTGTTCTCTAAAAAGATCGCTCAGCAGGTCCAAAATGGCCGCTGCCACCGGCGTTCTATGCGGGAGTCGCGGTCCAGAGCCATACCTGGTCTCGCGGGAGTCGCATACCAGAGCCGCCCTCGATTCTGCAGACCACGGTGGGTCCAGCCGTGGGGAGATCCACGATACTCGCCAACTCATCCAGCGTCACTCCAAGTGTGAACAGTCTAGCGCGGTGGTCTATGACTCGAACAGCTTGACTAGTGGTACCCCGACGCGATGCGGACCCCTCGGATGTCACCATCTGGATGGCGTGGGGTTGCATCTCCTCCAGCGGTTAGTTCGTCTCTCTCGGCCGAATCGTCCTACAAGATGTTTCCGCTAGAAATGCCGTCTGATGTCAGGTGGGTGGTCGCAGCGTACTCGGATCATACGTCCAGACAGACAGCTTCAGAGGTGGCAGGCCATGGCAAGATAGTGACGTGCTGATGTTCCTTAACCCGCGAGTTACTGGGGTATATTTCATAACGCGACTTACTGGGGGGGGCTATTTTGTGCCCCCCCCCCCCCTCTGATCTCCGGAACTACTGGACCGAATGTAACAATGCAAACTACATTCGATAGCCCTGGGAAATTTATCGAGGGAAACATAATATTGTTGACCTCGAGGTCACTGATGACGTCACAAGTCAGGTCAAGTACAAAATGTTTGACCGTGTCAAAAGGTCTCGATGGATGGAATTGTCGCGCAAAATTGCGATATTAAACGCATAAGCTGTCGATAAATCGGTATGCTACGTGTGTCTGACACTTCTAAGTACCTTTCTAAGCTGCTTATGACCTTGGGTCAGGTCAAGGTCATCCGAGGCCACGAGGTCAAACTGCAGATTACGGTCATTAGGCGTTGTAACACATGTTTATGGGTTTGTTTTTCGTCTAGAACGCGAAAAATGACCTTAGAACATTGTTTTTTTCCATATAAATAGAAGTAAAAAGCAAAAATGGAAATGCGTTTTTTATGCATAGTAATGCTGTGAGAAGTGGTCGATTTTTGTCATTTAAAGGTCATAACTCGGTCATTTTTAAAGATATCAACTTTAAATTTGGTACACATATTCACCGCATACGTTTTGATCACATATATTCCGGTTTTTTGATAATTCTGATTTTTTCTTAATTTTTTTTTAAAAAAAAATGTATTTGGATTTCTCAAAATGTTGAATAAAAAAATCCGAGATAGCAGTTTGATAGCCCGGTCTATTGCTAGTAATGTGATGTAAGACAACTGAGTGTATCTTAAACATCGTACCTTTGACAGCGTTTTCCGCAAACCATTATTTTGCAACAAAAACCGAAGAACATGACGTCACTCTGACGTCATTCCCGGTTGACCTAAGATAACCTCATATTTTTCCTTTTGCCAACATGTGTACAATTGATGTGAGAGAAGGTACTGCAAGTTTGGTGACGATACCGGTGTTCGCTTAGGAGTTATTGCAAAATAACGGGAGGGGGGGGGCAAAAAATAGCCCCCCCCCCAGTAACTCGCTGGTTAACTAGGATGGGCTACTCGGTTTATTAGTTAGTTATTAACTAGTGCTAACCCGTCCGCCCCGCTGGACGATTAGCTGGCATCTCCGGGTTGGAGGTATCCGCACCAATTCAGCACGTTAATTAACTGGGACTTGTAAACTGAATAAACTGAGCGGTGCCGGATAGACAGACAGACAGACAGACAGACAGACAGATAGACAGACAGATAGATAGACAGATAGACAGACAGATAGACAGACAGATATACAGACAGATAGACAGACAGATAGATAGACAGATAGACAGACAGAGACAGACAGATAGGCAGACATATAGACAGACAGATAGACATACAGATAGACAGACAGATATACAGACAGATAGACAGACAGACAGACAGACGCTTATCAAATAGTAATATAGATGTAGAGCGCAATCTCCCGCGCACTGCAGGGGGTTTGCGCCGAGCACGAACTGCAGGGGAGTTGATTTCGCCCCCCCCCCCCCACGTGAGATCTCGAAAACTACGCTAAGTAGCGATAAGCGGAAAATGGCGTTTGATAGATTGATACAAGTTCTATCGAAAGTATTACGGTATTTTTTTAGGTCAGGTCAAAATTTAGGTCACCAGAGGTCATCAAAGGTAAAAAATCTCAGTTTTTTTTCCTGTTTTAGGACTTGCTCCAGAAATTCCCATATATTTCGGAAACTATGCTAGCTAGAAACGAACGGAAAAAAGAGATCGCCAGTCATTGACATTTTCAATCGACAAGGTGTCCTCAAATTTGATTGAAGGTCAATATTTGAGGCTACAGAGGTAAAAAGTGGGAAAATACTGTTGCTTTTTGCAAAACCGTTTTTTGCTGCTAACTTTTTATTTAATAAAGCTAACGCAAAACTGTAACTGTTACGCCATTGTGTTTGTCTCGTCAAGGCTCTTTGAATGATATACATGGTGACTTTTTTAAGGCAACTTAAAATGTGACCACAGGCCACGTGACCTTGACATGAGGTCAAGACCCAAATAGGTCATGTTGCATATAGAGAGACGTGTCTCGACGAGGCAAGCATATTTATGTCGGTTTTACTTCTCTATCTTAATTATGTCGCGAGTTATTGACAAACAAGTGATGGTGAACTCGGATGACCTCCAATGACCCCATAGGGGTCACTGAACAAAACTTACACTTGTATCATTAAGAACGTCCTATAGCAACATGATCCAGAAGTAATTGGACTAATATCATGCATATCCTTGAAATAGGATGCATTTGAATATTTCCCCATTGGCTTATTATGGAGAGGTGACGAAATTGACCTGACTTTAGGTCACCGATATACAAATTCCGAGATGAACGAATTGTAAGTACTTATGCCTTCATGACACACTGCAAGTTTCAAACTGATCGGTGAGAAACTCTGGCTTTGGCACAACAGCAAACGTTTTTGGAGGTCGGGTCACTTGACCTGGTCTGGTGACCTGACCTGAGATGACCCGAGGTATTATTTTTTTTGCAAAGTGTGCGAAATTGATGTCCTATCAGGTGTGCCAAATCCCGGCGGCGGCTGCGCGCCGCCGTTTTTTCGCAATCTGAGAAAAACATGAGGGGCGCGGAAATCACCCCCCTGCAGAGCGCGGGATATGATATAGGTCTATCCGGTGGTGTTCACACTTATAATGACACAAATGTCCGCCGATATATCCAACCTATCCACCCATCTATAGGTTCGTAAATATCGTTGTGAAATCCATAGTACCGCCCAGTCATTGCAAGAACTACGCAGAACTTATGATCAACTTATCTAATTTCATCAGAGCTTGTCAAACCTTATAACCAATCAGTCAACTAAAACACAAACTCTTTGCGGTCCGAATGCCGCGTGGCAGCTAGCACAGACTTTACCCGGATTTAGACATTTCCGAGCAACTCCGGCGCCATGCATTGATTGAGCCGTCCCTTCCAAAGGGGACGGTAGCCATAAGTTCAGTTCAAGGTCAGCCCCTGACTGAAATTAATGGCTCGGAACGCCAGAAGATCATCGTTTGTGCCGCACTCTACTAGTAGCGGCGGCACAGAACTATACACGGATAGTCAGCGGTGTCTAGTAGGGCTCTGAAACGACGTACCGGCCCGCTGGCTGCAGCTGGCTGGCGGCCTGGCGGGCTCGCAGACCATACCCAAGACGCTCGGACGGTTTGTCCGCTCAAAGGACCGTGAACGGGACGTGGGTGGGGCCTGCCGCCGCAGTCTGGCGCCGCGGGCGGAATAGGTCACCGAATACTGCGGCATCTGATGACGGAGAAGACGTGCCTGGCAGGCCAGACGGCTGCGTATACTGTTACAGAAGCGGATTATCAAATAATGTGCAATCTGGTGCACATCGATGTGGGTTCTGGTTGCGCAATAACTCATGTATTAATTTTAATCTGAAACCAATTTCACAAAGCAAAGAAGTTTGTAATTGCAAAGAAAGTGTTGGCAATTACAAACAATTTTTACACATTTCTGTAATTTTGATTTCACAAAACTTGAGGGCAGTAAATCTCAATTTACTATTTCAATCTAGTTTACAACGATATTGTTTGTAGAAATGTTCGCAATTGCACATGTCCTATTTCTCAAAGGTTGAAGGAAGTGAGGAAATGTTTGTAATTGCAAACTTGTAATTCCAGTGGGTCAGAGGTTCTGAATTTCAGAGATTGCATTGCATAGAACTGACGTTGTTTTGCTGTTAAGGTTATTTTCTTGGTGAGGCTGTTACTTTGCCGAGGTTGTTAGGGTAATGTTTTAGTTTATACATAGGTATAGTTGCCGAAACGAATATTTCCTGAGAGATTCGAACAGAGATCTCCAGCTTTGAAGTCCAGTTACCGATTGCGCTATGATGTGATGGGCGCCTCCGCGCGGAGAAACCGCATGGCGATAGAATTGCAGCGATCAACGATGTCTTGTGCAGTGAACCTTCACCCTTTACGCCGTAGGAAATCGGCTAGGTTAGGTGAAAAAATTGTAGAAAAAATTAAACGATCTTTCTTTTGAGAGTAATTTTGTTGTTATACACCGCCACCCGGTGAATGGGCAAATGCTGCTTGCTTATCAATATTTGTGTTACGGTCAGAGTTTGCATTCCGATAAAATGTTAATTAAAATATAATTTTCACTATAATTAATTTTATTTTGAATAAAAATAAACCACAATGTTTTTTGTTTTTTTGTGTTAAATACAAATTTGTTATAAAAAAATTATAACCATCAAATATTGTTTTTATTAGTATAAGCTTTAATACAAACGTTCTTAATTTAAAACATTTCTGCTAACTCACATTTGTGTTTACAATTTTCTTTACAATCGGTAATCCAGAGGTGGTGAATGTTTGTGAAATAGCTTTTTGTGAGGTTTGCAATACTTTCTTGCGTTTGTAATTGCAAACATTTGTGATTACTAACATCTTTGTGAAATTGGCCAGATGTAGAAGGTGCTTTACAACCAGTCATATTGCATTAGTCCCGAAAAAGGCTCCCAGATCTAAGAACACTTCACTAACGCACTTTAACCCACTTTTCGGTGTGGCTCCGTTGCTCCGAATTTTGCAACTCGACTGGATACAACAACAAAACGTCTGACTGGTCATGGTCCGACACAAGCCGACCGCTAATTCACCCCACTGTCTCTAACCTCAATACTCACTAACCACAGGCATGGCCGGCGGTCAGCTAGGTTTGCGGCAATCTACCCCACTCCCCGACGAGCGAAACGTAATTCTGCCGTCAGACTTTATATCACTGCTAGCTGAGTCAGATTATATATCACTGCTAGCTGAGTCAGATTCTATATCACTGCTAGCTGAGTCAGACTCTATATCACTGCTAGCTGAGTCAGACTCTATATCACTGCTAGCTGAGTCAGACTCTATATCTCGTCAAACTCTATCACTGCTAGGTGAGTCAGACTCTATATCACTGCTAGCTGAGTCAGACTCTATATCACTGCTAGCTGGGTCAGACCCTATATCACTGCTAGTTGAGTCAGACTCTATATCACTGCTAGCTGGGTCAGACTCTATATCACTGCTAGCTGAGTCAGACTCTATATCTCGTCAAACTCTATCACTGCTAGGTGAGTCAGACTCTATATCACTGCTAGCTGAGTCAGACTCTATATCACTGCTAGCTGAGTCAGACTCTATATCACTGCTAGCTGAGTCAGACCCTATATCACTGCTAGCTGAGTCAGACTCTATATCACTGCTAGCTGAGTCAGACTCTATATCACTGCTAGCTGAGACAGACCCTATATCACTGCTAGCTGAGTCAGACTCTATATCACTGCTAGCTGAGTCAGACTCTATATCACTGCTAGCTGAGTCAGACTCTATATCACTGCTAGCTGAGTCAGACTCTATATCACTGCTAGCTGAGTCAGACTCTATATCACTGCTAGCTGAGTCAGACTCTATATCACTGCTAGCTGAGTCAGACTCTATATCACTGCTAGCTGAGTCAGACCCTATGTCACTGCTAGCTGAGTCAGACTCTATATCACTGCTAGCTGAGTCAGACTCTATATCACTGCTAGCTGAGTCAGACTCTATATCACTGCTAGCTGAGTCAGACTCTATATCACTGCTAGCTGAGTCAGACCCTATATCACTGCTAGCTGAGTCAGACTCTATATCTTGTCAGACTCTATATCACTGCTAGCTGAGTCAGACTCTATATCACTGCTAGCTGAGTCAGACCCTATATCACTGCTAGCTGAGTCAGACTCTATATCACTGCTAGCTGAGTCAGACTCTATATCACTGCTAGCTGAGTCAGACTCTATATCACTGCTAGCTGAGTCAGACTCTATATCCCTGCTAGCTGAGTCAGACTCTATATCACTGCTAGCTGAGTCAGACTCTATATCACTGCTAGCTGAGTCAGACTCTATATCACTGCTAGCTGAGTCAGACCCTATATCACTGCTAGCTGAGTCAGACTCTATATCACTGCTAGCTGAGTCAGACTCTATATCATTGCTAGCTGAGTCAGACTCTATATAACTGCTAGCTGAGTCAGACTCTATATCACTGCTAGCTGAGTCAGACTCTATATCATTGCTAGCTGAGTCAGACTCTATATAACTGCTAGCTGAGTCAGACTCTATATCACTGCTAGCTGAGTCAGACTCTATATCACTGCTAGCTGAGTCAGACCCTATATCACTGCTAGCTGGGTCAGACTCTATATAACTGCTAGCTGAGTCAGACTCTATATCACTGCTAGCTGAGTCAGACTCTATATCACTGCTAGCTGAGTCAGACTCTATATCACTGCTAGCTGAGTCAGACTCTATATCACTGCTAGCTGAGTCAGACTCTATATCACTGCTAGCTGGGTCAGACTCTATATCACTGCTAGCTGAGTCAGACTCTATATCACTGCTAGCTGGGTCAGACTCTATATCACTGCTAGCTGAGTCAGATTCTATATCACTGCTAGCTGGGTCAGACTCTATATCACTGCTAGCTGAGTCAGGCTCTATATCACTGCTAGCTGAGTCAGACCCAATATCACTGCTAGCTGAGTCAGACCCTATATCACTGCTAGCTGAGTCAGATTATATATCACTGCTAGCTGAGTCAGACTTTATATCCCTGCTAGCTGAGTCAGACTCTATATCACTGCTAGCTGAGTCAGATTCTATATCACTGCTAGCTGAGTCAGACTCTATATCTCGTCAGACTCTATAGCACTGCTAGCAGAGTCAGACTTTATATCCCTGCTAGCTGAGACAGACTCTATATCACTGCTAGCTGAGTCAGACCCTATATCACTGCTAGCTGAGTCAGACTCTATATCACTGCTAGCTGAGTCAGACTCTATATCACTGCTAGCTGAGTCAGACTCTATATCACTGCTAGCTGAGTCAGACTCTATATCACTGCTAGCTGAGTCAGACCCTATATCACTGCTAGCTGAGTCAGACTCTATATCACTGCTAGCTCAGTCAGACTCTATATCACTGCTAGCTGAGTCAGACTATATATCACTGCTAGCTGAGTCAGACTCTATATCACTGCTAGCTGAGTCAGACCCTATATCACTGCTAGCTGAGTCAGACTCTATATCACTGCTAGCTCAGTCAGACTCTATATCACTGCTAGCTGAGTCAGACTCTATATCACTGCTAGCTGAGTCAGACTCTATATCACTGCTAGCTGAGTCAGACTCTATATCACTGCTAGCTGAGTCAGACTCTATATCATTGCTAGCTGAGTCAGACTTTATATCTCGTCAGACTCTATAGCACTGCTAGCTGAGACAGACTCTATATGACTGCTAGCTGAGTCAGACTCTATATCACTGCTAGCTCAGTCAGACTCTATATCACTGCTAGCTGAGTCAGACTCTATATCTCGTCAGACTCTATATCACTGCTAGATGAGTCAGGCTCTATATCACTGCTAGCTGAGTCAGACTCTATATCTCGTCAGACTCTATATCACTGCTAGCTGAGTCGGACTCTATATCACTGCTAGATGAGTCAGACTCTATATCACTGAGTCGGCTGTCGGTCGCTACCGTACGGACTGCGGAGTGAAATCGCTCGATTCATCCCTCCTGACGAGACGGTGGGAAGTAACTTTCCGGACGCCGCGCCCCACCAGCCGTGAGATATGGACAGATTGAAGCCGGCACGACTGGTCAGAGGGTGCCCGGTGTTAAATATAGACCGCGCGGAATTGAGTGGCTATGTGCGACATAAAGCTAGCCGAGGTGGCTATAAAAAAGTCGATAAAGATGGTAGTACTTCACATAGCGAGGATGTTTCTTCTTTTTCTCTCGAATATTAATACCAAGCGTGGTTATGTAGTAGCCAACGGAGATGTGTCATTGTTACTTAAAACGCAAGCACTTGTGTTTCAAAGCAAAGAAGTCGAAAATTTATACACTTTACGTATGACGTAATCGTAATTTATTGGCAGATTGTCTAACCAAACCTAAACGCATTAGCATAAACCCAATGCAGAAACAGCCGGCGTAATGTCGCACCAAGGACAAAAGTGTCGCCACCTTGAGTGTCAAAAAACTAATTTAATTATCTACTGTGTTATATCGAAATGATATAAAAACAAGTCTTTTGCAATAGTTGAGCAATGATTGCTTTATTACTTTACTTATTTACCAGTAAAGCGGGGCGCTTTGGGTCGGGAACCGAGCGGGCCGTTCTTAAGCATGATTTCCTAATGTGAAAGAGTACGTAAAACTTTGATTTGAGTTAAACAGGACATGCCAAGGACGGCGACCCCGGTAGCCGTCCTTCGCCAGCCGCAGGCGGTCACATGACCGGGCAGGTCAGTCGGGGCCGGCCGAGCGCGAGGCAGGGTCGTGGCCGCGAGTTGCGTAACCACCACAATAGGGAAGACAGGGTTGGGCGTCAGCTGTAGCGCGCTGCTTCTAAACCCGATAACGCAGAATTTCATAATTTAAAAGTTTTGTTTTCGTCATGAACATTTGTGTGTGCAAATTTTCAGCCACAACCAACTAACTGGAAAGAAATAAGCCTTTGAAAACCACGGTTACGGTTTGGCCGCTTATATGTCGATTGTTTTCCCTAGTTGACGGGAGCCCTTGCGTCCGCTCGGTAATATAGGATTACTAATTCGACGCAATCACGGATTTCCTTAGATCTCCAATCACAATCTATTCGGCCATCACCCTCTTCGAATTATATATGCTAGTGATTCTCAAATAGGAGTGTAATTACCCCACTTGGGGTAATGGAGCCTTCTGGCGGGGCTAATGCATCTAAGACTAAGAGTAACAACACACATGTCTACTTATATCCCTGTCCCTAGGCACAAGTAGTAAACGCCTGAAGTTATCCTGTACCGGATTATAGCTTGAAGCCGAGAACGGCGGTCTGCGCGATGGGGGACGCGGGGGTAACCAGACATTCTTGTCAAAAAGGAGATAATCATACTCTAGCCGTTGAGAGCTACTGTAACTGACTATGATAATCATTCACAATGATTAGTTCTCATTTAACCCTATTACTGTCGGGCTAAACAAAATATGAATCTGTCGGGGAGGGGGGGGGGAGGAGGGGGGGGGGGGGCTATACGTCCCCCCTCCTTCGTATCTTGGAAACCGCTGGATCAATTCTCTCCGAGAAAGAGGTATTCGATTTTTTGGAGCATGAACTACATTCCAATATTCATAAATATGCAAACTTTTGACATGGGCGGATACAGGTAGCAAAATAAGTGGAGAACATGCATTTTTAGATTCTTGCCCTGTGACGTTGTTTGAACGCAATGTTTTCATGTTGTTGGATTTCGCCAACAATTGCTCTAACATATACTCTTTTTTAAAGTTTGGGGAGGTTAACCCAATAGGGTCCTCAGGAAATTCCAAAGGGGGTATCTAAAGATGTTACTATAATATTTTGACCGCTTTGCTTTCTGTTTTAGATGCTTATAATTATATGTGTATGCATAAAAAGCAAATTATGGCAGTTTTCGATTTGTGCAGTGGCGTGCTCAGGAGCAGAAGGGAAGATAATTGAGCCTTGTCCTTTTGTTATCTTTATCTTTGCTTATTTACATCTCTTGCTATGTAGTGTCACGCCATGGGTCCACAATTCCCCCTAATTTCATTCCTGAGACCGCCTATGCCCCAAAATACAATTGTGATCCATGCAGATGATATTGCATGAAATTACCAACTGCAAAATAGCGTTCAGGGGCACTAAACACAATGCGTGTGAACGGAGTCAAATGCATGCCCCCAAAATTCGTCCCTGGAGTCTCCTGGTGTAAAAACAATGAAACGTGTGCAAGGCATTGCTGAAACAGGTCACCAAATTTCAAATTTATATCTTTTGCTATGTAGTTACACGTCGTGGTTCCACAACTTCCCCTAATTAATTTCATCCCTGGAGCCGCCCATAGCATTGTGCCATGCGCTTACGTCCCACCTCTGGAACCGCCTATGCCACAAAATACAATTGTGATCCATGCAGATGATATTACACGAGACAGTCCACCGCGAAATCACGTGCCTGCGCGCCACAAAATATGCCTTCTAAAGTACGTCCCTGAAGGCGCCCATGTGCAAATCAAAATTTGAGAAGAAAAAAATCAACATGTCTACAGAAATCAGTAAGGAAATGTGTGAAAGTCGTAGGCTCGTATCTACAACGGTTAGAGAATGGGAACTGATTCCCTTTGAAAGCAGAGTCACGCTGAAAACCAAAACATGTCCCCAAAAACCACGCCTGGAGCCGCCCCTGGTTAGCTGACAATTTTGCACATTTTCACAAATGTGCCCAATGAATATTTAGGAAAAATAAAAAGGTTTGATGGCCGTAACTTTACTTGTTTGGGGACAGGAGCGGAAAAACCTTAGGGGGGGGGGTGTTTTTGCCCTCCCCCTCACCGAAACTAATAGGGTTAAGAGAAGTGTTAAAATGTAATGAAACAACATACGAGGGAAGTGACTAAAAAAGATGTGGAAAAGGTATTTCGATTTCCTACTGGAGAAGACGTTGTTGAATTAGATAAATTACGCAGTGACAATATACCGTGTTTTCCCCAATATAAGAAAACGTAACACTAATAAATGTCGTCCAGAAATAAATGAATACAAGGTGTCAGCGGAGTAGTTAGTCACCGAAGTTTCCTTAGCCGGGCTATATGGGTATTATGCCGTGCAGGTAGGCTCCGCGTAGATGCGCTCCCGACTCATCAATACTCCTTTCGCCAGACATCACCAGCGCGCAGCGGCGTGGTAGCCGGGCACAATCTCCCACGTCACTGGCCGGCGGCGGTCGGGTCGGGCCGGGCCCTGTCCGATGTCTGCTCCTGCCCGCCTCCTCAGTCACTACTGGCCAGGCCAGACCAGACCAGCCGACAGACCAGACCAGCCGACAGCCCAGACCAGCCGACAGACCAGACCAGCCGACAGACCAGACCAGCCGACAGACCAGACCAGCCGACAGACCAGACCAGCCGACAGACCAGACCAGCCGACAGACCAGACTAGCTGACAGACCAGACCAGCTGACAGACCAGACCAGCCGACAGACCAGATCAGCCGACAGACCAGACCAGCCGACAGATCAGATCAGCCGACAGACCAGACCAGCCTACAGACCAGACTAGACCAGACCAGCCCACAGACCATACCAGACCAGCCGACAGACCAGACCAGACCAGACCAGCCGACAGACTAGACTAGACCAGCCGACAGACCAGACCAGCCGACATACCATACCAGACCAGCCGACAGACCAGACCAGACCAGCCGACAGACCAGACCAGACCAGCCGACAGACCAGACCATCCGACAGACCAGACCATCCGACAGACCAGACCAGCCGACAGACCATACCAGACCAGCCGACAGACCAGACCAGACCAGCCGACAGACCAGACCAGACCAGCCGACAGACCAGACCAGCCGACAGACCAGACCAGACCAGACGACAGACCAGACCAGACCAGCCGACAGATCAGACCAGCCGACAGATCAGACCAGACCAGCCGACAGACCAGACCAGCCGACATACCAGATCAGCCGACAGACCAGACCAGCTGACAGACCAGACCAGCCGACAGACCAGATCAGCCGACAGACCAGACCAGCCGACAGACCAGACCAGCCGACAGACCAGACCAGCCGACAGACCAGACCAGCCGACAGACCAGACCAGCCGACAGACCAGACCAGACCAGCCGACAGACCAGCCGACAGACCAGCCGACAGACCAGCCGACAGACCAGCCGACAGACCAGACCATCCGACAGACTAGACCAACCGACAGACCAGACCAGCCGACAGACCAGACCGGACCATCCGACAGACCAGCCGACAGACCAGACCGGACCATCCGACAGACCAGCCGACAGACCAGACCAGACCATCGGACAGACCAGACCAGCCGACAGACCAGACCAGCTGACACAGACGCCATTCACAGGCCAGTCAATACGGCTTTCATGCCAACCCGCGGCGACCACGTCCGGCCCTCCCGTCCTCTACCCACCGTCGTCCGCCGCCCCTCGTCCTCTGCCCACCACCCTCCGTCCCTCAGCCAGCACTCCGCCTCTCCGCCGTCTCTCACACTCCCGCACTCTCTCCTGCTCTCTCATGCTCTCCTCTGCAGCGCCTTCTCCCTGTGCGGTGCCAGGCGGGAAAGAACAAAGGCTGCGTCCCCGTCGTGCGGTATATAGTCAGCTGCTTTCTTCTCTCCCCAAAAACAAACATACGCACACACTTGCCTGCGGTCAGACAAACCCATTGGCATTGGGTCAATGCCGCGCTGCGCCGTAGGCGGGTGGTATTCGGCTGTCCGTCTGCTGTGGCTTCTGGCAGTTATGGTACCACGCTGGGGAGTCGGGGACCATTACCGACCGTTTACATTGGGAAGATGGCGAGTTTTTCTCCGAAGAGGTGGCATTGTCATCAATATGATAGTTCAACCGGTCCATGCATCTGTCTCCTCTCAGTTTATATATATATATATATATATATATATATATATATATATATATATATATATATATATATATATATATATATATATATATATATATATATATATATATATATATATATATATATATATATATATATATATATATATATATATATATATATATATATATATATATATATAATATATATATATATATATATATATATATATATATATATATATATATATATATATATATATATATATATATATATATATATATATATATATATATATATATATATATATATATATATATATATATATATATATATATATATATATATATATATATATATATATATATATATATATCTGAAGTGTCATCCACTAATGTCGTCAGATTGGGTTGAATTGGTCTGAATGGTTGAATGTGTACAAACACAAGTTTGCATGCTGAGGTCAGAATCAGAAACAGGGTTCACTCTAGTCACCAAATAACGATTATATTGATCGTTTCCATGAGAATATGTCGTTGCCACTATGAGCCACAGAAAAACGCAGGATAATCACGGGAAATGGCACAGACGGCCACGAAATAGTTGCAGACAGCTGATTATAATCGCGATTCGTGACTGAAAGCGGTCGCGTCGCCCGGGGCTGGTTCATTCAGGCCGGCGATGCATTCTTTGTCAGACCGCAGCAGCCGGGACAGCCATAAATTGTGCCAGTCTCCGACGGAGCTGTCAGAGCGTCAGCTTGATCGCAGCCACATGACAGGGCACGCGAATATGGGATCGCGACCACCAACATTGGCGGGCGTCTATCAGGCCAGCCCTGCTGCCATAAAGGCAAGCGTTTTGCCAAGTTGTATCAGACCTTTGTTGAAAAAGTGTGTTAGTTTGTGTACCCTAAACTTCACTCAATCCACACCACATTGTAAATGTAAAACATAAAAGCCAGATCTCGCTAATTCATCCGCCTTTTAGTTATCTGCCCTTCTGGGCTCTGGACCGAAGAGGCTCCCACAAAAACGCAGGTGATATTCTCATTCACATTTATATGCCTCACAAAATCAGTTTGTGATTCAGTTTTAATGCAGTATTGATTTAACTAGCAAATGTTCCATGCGGTATGCATACACACAAACCAGGTAGGAGGAGTTAATGATAACCAAACATGTCTTCCTTTGTAGTTAGCCGTTTTGTACGCTAACTGATCGACTTATGTAACACAAGGCCACCGTTGTTTGTAAGATGGAATTCGCTGAAATTAAGAACCACCTTCATGAAAAAGTAAAACAGTTGCATGTTTTATAGCCCCAGATCACGTCATTCCGCATTGAGCCTTAACCCTATTTGTAACAGGGGGAGGATTCAACCCCCCCCCCCCCCTCATGTTTTTCGCAGATATCTCCAGAACGGCTGGGAGCAAGCCCATGAAATTTTGGGACTTTTCATAGAATTGAACTCCGCATTTGGAGTCAAAATTTTGAGTTCTTAACCTGAACAGAGGCGGTTCCAGGGCACAGTTTTGGGTGGGTTCGGAGGCGACATTTGGCGATAATACGGAAATGCGATCTTCACGGTTTCTTCCTAACTGCATCAAGTATGAAGGAGTTACATCGGCTTACGGTGATTGCAACAAGTGCAAATTAGTTGATGTTAATGAAATATCATACAAATTGCATGGCAGAGGCAGTTTCAGGGGCTTGAAAGGGGGAGGGTTTCCAGGAAGTATTCAATGCTTGGCGGGAAGCCAATAGAGCAATGTAAGGGGCATTTATAGCTATCAAGATGTAAAAGATAGCTTCTGCTTCCATTATTTGCATAATTTATTACATATAGAGTTTCAGGGGCATGTTCAGGAACATGAAAAGGGGGGTGACTGGCATGGTGATGACGATATGCCAGCGATAACGGCGCAATATACGTTTAGCTTATAATAATATATGCACATATGAGACCAGAAAAGGGAGTAAAGTCATTTTTTTGCAGAGGCGCGCTCAGGAATGGAAGAAAGGGGGTCATATTATTGCAAGGAAACTAAGAGGCATGGGCGTACAATGACATAACATACTGTAGTTTTCGGATGAAACACGCACCACAGGCTACTCTACGAACGATTATTAGATAATAGGCGAGTCCAGGTAGGGTAAAAAGGGGGGTAAGCAATGTTAATTGAAGTTGTAAGTGAAATAGTCACTGTTGAATAGTTAGTATCATAATAGCGGATAATATGCTTATCAAAAGGTATTGCGCCGCCCCAGTTTGGATCCTGGATACGCCTATGATGAAGTACAACATGCAAAAAGGAACTATCTACGATCAGTAACATATTTATAGTGCTGGGTAGCAACTTGTCTGCGGTTAATACTTTTTCCCAATTTTACCCCCCTTTTCACTAACCTGGTACCGCCTATGACAAAAAATATGATTTATAACTGTTTTTCTAATTTCTCAGGAATTCCGCCACAGGGGGGACGGGGTCCGTGTGCCCCCCACAACATTTTCGGATTTGAACATTACACCTATGGGCGTTGCATGGAAAGAATCGACTTCAGAATGCCTCTGCCTCCCCCCTCCCCCCCCCCCCCCCCCCCCCCCCCCCCCCTCATTAATGTGGTTGTGGGACGTCAAAATGTCGTGATGGCCTGGGAGGATTAAATGGATATCTTCCCCCCCAAACCCCGGACGCGGGAGGGGAACGGCGGGAAGAGGCAGCTTCCAATTTTCTCGAAATTAAACATGGATCATTTGACAGTTGACTTGAAAGAAATTACAAACATATATCCATTTGGCCCTTTAAATTTGTAAGACTTCAGGTGTTCCTATACCTCCTGCTCCACCGTGATCACGCCCATGCAGTGGCGTACCCAGGATTCACTCCAGGGAGGCAATTTTTGCGCAAGGGGGCATAAGGTACCCCCACAAAAAAAACTCACCTGATTTAGCCAACTATATCTTTAGAGGGGCATATTTTCAACATTTTTCCCTTTAAACAAAAATCATTATTTTGTTCGACCAAAGGGGGCACGAACGGACCTTCAGGGGGGGGGGGGGGGCAATTGCCCCGTCCCCCTTGTGTGCGCCTATGGCAGTGATTGACAAGAGCTCCGCCACGTTCCGAAAATGGGGGGGGGGGGGCAGAGGCATTCGGAAGTCGATTCTTTCCATGCAACGCACATAGGCGTAATGTTAAAAGTCCCAAAATTTTGGGGACACGCCCCCCTGTGGCGGAGCTCCTGGTGATGGAGCGGAAGGAAGCGATGTAGGGCGGGTCCAAAGTCTAGGAAAGGGTGGCTTAAAAGGCGCAAAAACAATGTTCAGACCACTCTAACCTATCGCAAAACTACCTTTAAAACATACTTCGGACCATTTTCCTCAGGCTTAAAAAAAAATCGCCCAAGTCACATTTTTTCTACTGAAACTTTCACGTATTTTTTGCTCACAAAGCATGAGACGCGCAACCAAGTGCAACGAACGAGGTTCCTTCTCTTGCTCGGTTCGGCCGGGTTCTGATCCTCCAACAACGTCATAAACTTCCCCAAAGCCCAATATCTGTCGCTTCACTGACACAAATCTGTAAAATCTGTCGCCAACGCTCGCTACCAAGTTACCGGAAAAAATAGACCTCTGGGCATACAGTTGGCGTATCTTCACATCGTTCTTCCCACTCGCAGGGATACTTACAACAGTTATACACAGTCTAGCGCAATTGTCCTAGTCACAATACCATACGATCTACAGAACAGCTTGTTAGTGCCGCGTAATCAGACATGGAACGCAGCTCAGGATATAATAATTTCGTGAGGGATTAATCTATACCTGGAAATTGCAGTTCACAAATGCATTGAGTGTTCTTGTGTTCCTTACCATCCGTGTCTTGAAGTGTCGACGTGGTGGTAGATTGGGATCTTAGGGCGCCACTCTGCTGTGTTTATATGACGCCCATTTAAAGCGTCCGAGGAGGCAGCGTTAATGTGTGTACCCACACTTAACTGGCGCCTAGTGATCACTCATCATAGGCGCTCAATTACTGGGACATTCGTGTTCATGTATAATACATCAACTGCCACAGGAAACAAAATGGGAGTAGCTGACACGTGAACTGGTGCAACCATTGCCGTGATTGCTCGAGTATTTTTGTTTTGTTTTTGCACACCTCCGTAAATGAGTATGTTCCTGTTGAAGTCAACAAACAATGTTGTCGCCTTACAAAACATTTTTATCCAATTACGATTCAACAAACAAGTCCAGTGTTCCGCTGTAGCTGCGGTGAACACTAGCATTCATCCCTGTCCGACTTTGTCATCCGTGGTCCATTTAGTCTAACCCTGCACGACGTAGTACGTAACTGCAAAACTAGGCTGACATATGTAGCGTTGCTGGCAAAGTGGAGAACATATGGGGCGGAAATCGCTTCCCATTCCAGTGCTGGAACCGTGACCTTGAAGCGTCACGTCGCGACCATGAGAGCGTCACGTCGTGACCTTGACAGTGTTGCGTCGTGACCTTGACAGTGTTGCGTTATGACCTCAAGAAACTGTGCCTTGACCTTGAAATCGCCGGTTCCATGACCTTGAAAGCATGACAGTGACAGCCGCGAGGACACAAACAAATGAGACGAGATCCAACAGCGGTAGGAATGGAAGGATATTGATACCATTTTTGAGAGATCAGTCAGTGAGGTAGGTTATGGGACAATATTTTGCAGCTTGTTGCGACAAGTACAGCCCTAACATAACACACGCATGCCATCATACAGGGGTTGAAAGCGATAGCGAAGCGATACTTCTTGCTTTATACATGCATTTTGTCATGTACAGATATTGTGATGAAGATAAATAGGCAACGAAGGAAAACATAATTGAATATGCTGGTACTAGTCCTATCTTGGCACATGATACTCAATGCGAACCTAGATCGCTTCTTTCAAATGTGATAAGTTAATATGCTCTAAATAAGAAATGTTTTAACCCTATTACTGTCGGGCTAAAAAATATACAAAACTGTCGGGGGGGGGGGGGCTTATTCCCCTCCCCTCGTATCTCGGAAACTACGGGACCGATTCACTCCGGGCAAGCGGTATTCGATTTCTTGCAGCTTGATCTACATTTAACTGATGACGTCATTGTCGTCATGTAGTGTCACGCCATGGGGCCACAGTTTCCCCTTTATTACATCCCTGGTACCGTCTGTAGCATTGGGCCATGCGCTTTGCTCCCACCCCTGTGACCGCCTATGCCCCAAAATACAATTGTGATCCATGCAGATGATATCGCATGAGATTACCGAGTGCAAAATAACGTTCTGGGGTACTAAACACAATGTGTGTGTACGGAGTCAACCCCCCCCCCCCCCGCCCCAATCCGTCCCTGGAGTCGCCCTTGAGCAACCAAAAAAATGGAACCTGTTCAAGGCATTGCTAAAACAGGTTATCAAGTTTCAAGTTGATATATTTTGCTATGTAGTTACACGTCGTGGGTCCACAACGCCCCCCCCCTAATGTCATCCCTGGGACCGCCTATGCCAAACAATACAATTGTGATCCATGCAAATGATATTGCACGAGATCCTCCACTGAAAAATTACATTTTGAGTTACTAAACACAATGTGTGTGTACAGAGTCAAACACATGCCCCACAAAATCCGTTCCTGGAGTCGCCTGCAGGCTACCCAGAAATATAAAAAATCACACAAGCTGTGCAAAGGATAGCTAAGAAGGTTTACTGAGTTTTACATTCTTATCTGTCAGATTTACATGTAATGCCAGTGACCCAAAAAGTATCCGAAAATTAGTCCCTGGAGGCGCCCATGCGCAATCCATTTTTTCCCTTCAACATGTCTGCAAATAGCAGCAAGAAAAGGCGTGAAAGTTGTAAGCTCGTATCTACAACGGTTAGATAATAGGAATAAATTCCCTTTGAAAGCCGAGACACTCGAAAACCAAAACATGCCCTCCAAAAACCACGCCTGAAGCCGCTCCTGGGGAGCTGAAAACTTTGAGCAGTGCGCCATAATATGCCCAATGAATATTTAGGAAAAGTCCCAAAGTTTGATGGCAGTATCCCCACTGGTTTGGGACAGGAGTGGAAAAGCCTTAGGGGTCGTTTTAGCCCCCCCCCCCCCCCGACACTAATAGGGTTAACCCGCGAGTCACTGGGGGGGCTTTTTTAGCCCCCCTTAGGAATATTAGGAATATCTCAATAACTAATGCAGATATCGACGCCAAAATTTCATTACCTTTCCGGGCATCATTTTACACCTTTTGAGAGAAAAAATATAAAATTTCGTCAGAAATTTTTCGAGATATAGTGAATTTAGTGACGTCACTAAACACGATTTGGACACCAAAATCGGCTAAACTTTGCCAGGCCGCACAAATGCCGCATTTGAAGAAAAATGCAATCTAAAAACGCTGAAAGGTAGAAAATTGTAAGGGCTACAAACCAGCTATCTCGCAATTTCGAAAATTTTGTTTTTGACCCCAAAAATGTCACAATTGTTTGTTGTTTAAAAAATGCTCACAAAATCAAATTTTTCAAAGATATAAAAAAAGGAATATATGTCAGATAACGACATATGGGCAACTACCATACCAAATTTCAAAATGTTATCATCTTTTTTGACTGGCATGGCATATATATAAAGTAAATCATGACGTCATATTTTGAAATTGCGTTTTTTGGCTTTTATTGACCGGATACAGACAAAAAAAATGCCAACACTGTTTTTTTTTTAGATAAAACTGATATAGAAACATGTTTTTTTCATTTCGATTTACCAGTTTCAAATTTGGACCTTCAGTGACCTGAACTTGACCTCAACTTGACACTAACTTCACGTAAATGAAGTCAGGTGGTAAAATAACTACCACTATCGAATTCCACGCGTAAAAGCATCCATAAAACATGTGCTGCATGACTTTCGTAGATATTTTGTGTGTAGTGACCTTTTGTGACCTGACCTCGACCTTGATATTTTCCAACAATCTCACTTTAGCTTATGTTAAATATGTATCATACCTTTGACAGCACTTTGGGCGATTATAGGCGCAATCGAAGGCCATGGATGGCAAGTATTGTCCATAAACTCAAATACCTAGATTTTGACGTTTGACTTGACCGTGACCTGACATGTGACCTTAATTTGACATTTTTAAGTTTGCGTTAGGCTTATCTCATTGAGCGCTTTCGAATGCCACCTTCCACGTCTTGCTGCGATCATTGGTTCTGAAGATACCAGGGGGGCTACCCCCACCCCCCAGTGAGTCGTGTTACAGAATATACCCCAGTGACTGCCGGGTTAAAATGGGCGACCAACACCCAGGCAGAAATAGGAGTGGGTCTTCATTAGAGGGATGGTCATCAAAAGGGATGGAGTTTGTCCGTGAAGAGCTCTACTGATGGGTAAGTGGCATCTGGGCCTTTCATATACACATCCCGCGGTCCCTCGTGTTGACCGGTGGCCGTCTGCCATGCCGCACGCGATGCATGTCATGCCGAACCTAGCGTGACGCTATGTACCAGGCTCTGCACCATTTCTGATCGGAGGGTGCGGCACGGGGCACGCGAGAGACGAGCCGCTTATCTCATATAGCAGAAACATAAAATCTATAAATACAATAATGTTAGTCGTAGACAGGTATTGATGTCATATATAATAGACTGAAATAGACTATCATCAAAATATTGGCATCATTCTGCTTTTTTACATTTACTACCGGGATGTCACAATTTTGCGTTGAAGAGAATATCTTTGGTACAAAGAGACAAGTTTATTGAGTGTTGAATGTGTCCGTTTTTCATTAATGTATCCACGATTGTTGTATTTATTAAACGACCTTGATTTGAAATATTTCCGCTCATGGTGCGTCTTTTACGCATATGCGTAAGCTATTTGTTTCTATCAATTACCACAACGTCAGGCCTTTGAGAAGCATTGTTTTCCCTTTTCACACATGTTACGGTATGTGAATATTTCGAGAAGAAACTTCAACGACTTTTTGTAAGAATGCCCGTCTACTCTGCACAAAGATAGACACTAATGGAAATTGATGATGTTCCTTCAACTTTCTGTAATGAAAAACTCTCCTAGGACGCATCTATGGTGCTCAAGTTTCTGGTTGAAAACAAAAGCTAAAAGGAGAGGTTCTTCTTCAAAATGGGAAGTTCTGAATAACTTGCTTTTAGAATGTTTTCTTTCTCGTACTCTTTCAGTCAGAGTGAATCCACAAGAATCAAAGGAAACAAGAATGACGCAAAATGCGTCAGATATTTCCCAGAAAGTACCTACATTCACTCGCTTAATCATGCTTTGCGAAAACATTGTCGTTCTTGATAAAATAGAGATTGATCGTATTTTATACTTGTATTACAATTTAAATAGACTGAAATAATTATCAAGATAACTCGGTATGCGGTTAATGCACTTTATAAGTTATCCTGCCTCTATATAGGTAGGTAGACAGGAACGTTCCCGTTCTCGTATGGCTTAGTTACGTTAAATACTGTTTTCAATTAAATATTTAAATAGCAAACACAGTCGTAAAAACGTGCAATCAACACAATGATGCTCATTCAAAGGACGAATTCATACGAAATCCGTTATAAAACATGTCCTGATAAAAGAATAAAGTTGCAATGAACATTTGAAATATGTATAACCAGTAAGGCGCCGTAGTTGGCGATGAACGAGCGAGTGCGAAGGAAATGTATGGGGAATTTCAACTCGATCGGGAAAGTAGTTTCTGAGATACAAAAAAAGGTGTGCACGTGCGCACGTGCAGAGGCACCCAACTTTAGCTTGTGGAAAAGTGGGGGCTGAGAGATCCCTAACCACACACCAAATTTGAACACAATCGGCACAGCCGTTACAGAGATATATAATAGGGGTGTGCACGTGCGCACGTGCAAAGCCACACCACCCCTGACTAGTGGAAAGGCGGCGGCTGAGAGGTCCCTAACCACACATCAAATTTGAATACAATCGGCTCAACCGTTCCTGAGATACAGAATAGGGGTGTGCACGTGCGCACGTGCAGAGGCACCCACCCCTGACTTGTGGGAAACTGGCGGATGAGAGGTCCCTAACCACACACCAAATTTGAACACAATCGGCTCAGCCGTTCATCAGATATATAATATTGCGAGAAAATACTTTTCAACATCCCTCACGCGGCACCCGCCACGCGCAGTGGTAGTCACTCGTAATTATTCGTAAGCATGCAAGGAAACATTTATATTTGTTAATGTTTCTTGGAAAAACTATATGTAAATCCCATCGGACTTAACCCGCGCCGTGCCGGTGCTCGGCGCCACCTTTGCCGTGCCGGGGGGATGCGTTTCGACGCACTCCCTCGAACTCAGCTCCTATGAGACGTAGACAAAAACCGAAAACACTGTTCGAAAGCTCTTCAAAATGCATTTTGAAACTATTTCGGACATTTCTTTCTCAGGTCAATATTGAGGTCACCAGAGGTCATCAAAAGTCAGATTTTCCAGTTTCAGGACCTTGCTCCTGAGTCCCCCAAATATCTCGGTAACTATGATAGCTAGGAACAAACGGAAAAAAAACATTCGAAATTTCTTGCAAAAACTTAATCGCCAAGTGGTCCTCAACTTTTATCTCAGGTCCATAGTTTAGGCTCCAGAGGTCATCAAATGTCAAACAGGCTATTTTTGCAAAAATTGTTTTTCACGAATAACTTTGACCTAATAAAGATAAGGCAATAATTCTGACGCAATCGTGTTTGTATCGTCAAGGCGCTTCGAATCATATGCATGATGAAAAGGTTATTTCAACTTAAGAATTTGACCTCAGGTCAAGGTCAAGTGGTGACCCAATTAGGTCATGTTGCATATTGGGAGACGTGCATCGACGAGACAAACACATTGGTGCAGGTTTCACTTCTCTATCTTGATTGTGTCGAGAGTTATTGGCAAACAAGTGTTGGTGACCTCGGATGACCTGGGCTGACCCTGTAGGGGTCACTGAACAAAAATTGCACCTGGGACTTCAAGAATGGCCTATGATAACATGATCCAGGAGGAATTGGGCTCATATAATGCGTATCCTCAGAATAGGAAACATTTGAATATTTCCTCATTGACTTGTAATGGGATGTCACGAAATTGACCCAACCTAGGTCACCGATATAAAAATAAATCCGAGATGTACAAATTGTAGGTGCATTGCCCTTATGAAATCTGGTAAGTACGAAATCGATCGGCCAAAACTGTGGCTGTGCACCAAGGGGTAGATCGTAAAAAAAATGTGGCGGAAAGTCGTTTTCCCGACTATTTTTGCTTGCGTATTTAAGGCAATTTTATGAAAGCAGACAGATCAGAGCATAATATTCCACAAACATAAAAATATAGGTCACTTTTTGGTGGGTTTTCGGTGTACCTAAAGTTGCACATGCCAGGACGACACAAATACCACTATTCAGGCAGGAAATTGTGCCCAAGTTTAGGTGCCCATTACGGCACCAAGTGTAAACATTTATAGTCATTGTCATACTAAAAAACGCATTTCATGGACTTTTAGGTGTTACGCTTAAACATGTTACATGTTAAACGAAAAAATGTTTGTATTGGTGTGTAGCTTACGTCGACTCCGTAGTACAAATTATACCGTACGCTATCTTTACGCGAGCCTACCAAACAACTCACCAAAACTCACCACTCAAAACTACCACCAGATGATAGCCTAAGATGTCCTCTACCGTAGGGCACTCGCGATTCTTGCTTATATCTTCTTTCCTTGGACTAGCGCTCAAATGAATGGGCCCGTGCCGGCGTTCCTCGTCCCGCCCTGCCGGCGTTGGCCAAAAAGGTCAAAATTAAAAATGTATATACTTAAATTTAAAAAAGCATGTTCCTAGACCAATTTTGTCTCTAAAATACTGTGCTGCCATTTATTTGTCTGTATCTGGTCATTAAAAGCCAAAAAACGCAATTAAAAAATATGACGTCATGACCCATACCCATAGTGTAAACCCATAGTGATCCCATATATCAGTCAAAAATGGTGATATAATTTTGAAATTTGGTATGGTTGTTGCCCATATATGGTTCTCAGAATATATTCCAGTTTTGTTTTAAGAAGGCAAAAAAACGAACAAATTATTTTGTGGGCACTTTTTCCATTGATGTGTATTTTTTTAGATAAAAAACAAATATTTGCAAATATCCAAGATAGCCAAGTTTTAGCCCTTATCATTTGCTATATTTTGATTTTTTTATTGTATTTTGTTCAAAATATGGCGTTTGTACAATCTGTTAAAGTGTAGCTGATTTTTGCGTCACAATCGTGTGTAGTGCCGTCACAAAATTCGCTATATCTAAATTTGTCGAAAACATTGCTTCATTTTTGCACAGATGACGCAAAATTGATGTAGTAGAAGGTAACCTAAGTTTCATGTTGATAAGCGTTATTGTTTTTTTATAGCTATTACAAGGGTTCATCAGGGGGCATTAAACGCCCCCCCCCCCCCCCAGGTCAATGGCGGGGGCGGGTGTGAGCCCACTTTAAAGGGATTATACGGGTTTCCGTCCTGAAAGTAAATGCACTCTTTTGCAGTTGTATGAGCTTTAAACACGTTTTAAGACATATAACAGGGACCTCAATGCTCATTTAGTCCATTATTTCAGCAATTATCAGCGTTAAAACTTGGGCGTTTTCGAGACTAGTATCAGATAACGAGTACTTGATCGGCCCTTACTGTCCACCACCTTTTATCTTAAGATCATTTTAGAGTTTTGAATTATCTGCAAGTCCTACACTGGATCACAAAATTATTATGCAATTAAAACTGACGGGACTTTGTATTACTACACACTGTTCGTTGAGGTTTTGTGTTGTTTTGGTTTTCTTATCTCCGGTCTTTAGCGTTGAGTATTGGTGGTGGCGTATTATTTTTTGGCATGAAAATTCATGAAAAATATAGAATTTTATTGGAAAACTAGGTAACTGCTGGTGTCGTTGGAACACAAGAAGTTTATTTTCTTTCAAATATTGCTTATTTTACCGGGAAATATGCCATAAGTGAGGTTGTTTTTTATTAGCATAAAAGAGATGACTGGCTCTGCCTCAGCCAGTCCTGTAGAAAATACGCGGTGGGCATCACCGCCGCACTTTGGAATGTCTTACGTGCAGAAGAGGTCATTTCCAGAAAAATATGGCTACCGTGGGACTTCTACCATCTTTATAAGTACGTTTTACTATGTAACTCAATTATTCTGGAGAAGAAAAAAAACGTATAATCCCTTTAAGCTCATAATTGTTCCTTGTGTCACGCACATATATGGTTATAAGTCCACATAATGTGTATCGCGTTACTCCATCGTCTCCCCCCCTCAAATCCCCCCCCCTAAACACCGCCTCAGGTCAACTGAAGTCTACCAAAATATTGGCAATGTTATTAGCTTTGGGTATGCTGGAAGCTTGGCGACATTGCGCTTACTTACTAAGAAAACGAATTTCCGCAACATTTTTTCCGATCTACCCCATGTTGCTGTATAGTACGACCGCAAACTGTGTTGGAGCGTGGGGTCACGTGACCTGGCCTGGTGACCTGACCTGAGATGACCTGACGGTCATTAATTTCACACTATATGGGTAATTGATGTCCGAACACCTGTGCCAAGAAAAGCGGCGCTACGCCTCGCAGTTTTTCGCTATCCTCTAAAAACTTTAGAGGGCGCCTAAACGCCCCCCTCAAAAACGCACGTTGTGGTGCGTAATCACTTAATGGCGGCTCTTGGCGTAATCACTTAATGGCGGCGTTCCGTATTTCTCGCGACTTGATTTGTTTACAATTCGTCAGTTCTACCAGGAATTTGTGTAACTTAAATAATTAGGTAACTTTTATGTGTATTGTTAATGTGATTCATCTGCGGTTTGTTTTCCGTCTTGTATTTCTCGTATAACTTATTTAACTTAATCTGTCCACAATCTGTAGAGTAACACGCGACTTGTATGTATATCTGTAAACAGAAGTGTTTTCGTACCCGGCAACGCGTGCAACTTTCCCTTGGTTTTCCGCTTCTGGTCTTGACTTCACGGTGCTCTGTTATCTGATTTATTTAGTTACTTGGTTTGTAATCTGTCATACGTCATAGGCTCATATCATATTATCACATTATATAGCTGTAACTGTTTAAAGCTTGGTCTCCCGTCAGGTTCTTATTATGTAGTCCCGATCGCCTGATCGGTTTGCTCGTTGTCTTCTCGGCGCCATGTTTCCCGCCCGAGTCGTCTCATCTGATAGTCGTCTGACTGCCCAGGGTTGGCACTCGGCAGTCATTCGGTGTCATTTTGTCGTCTCCTCTTGTCGGTTCATTCTGTTTCGTTTGCCTGCAGATTGTTTGCCCAAATAGATTGTGGGCGTGGGTCGACTTGGTTTCTCCCCCCAGCGCCCACAACGTCACTAAATTCGCTATATCTAAATTTGTCGAGAAAAAAAACTTCATTTTTGCACAGATGACGTAAATTGATCTAGCAGAAAGTAACCTAGGTTTCATGTTGATAGGCGTTATAGTTTTTTTTTTTAGCTATTGCAAAGGTTCATCAGGGGGCGTTAAACCCCCCCCCCAGGTCAATAGAAGGGGCAGGTGTAAGCCCACTTTAAGTTCATAATTGTTCCCTTTGTGTCACGCACATATATGGCAATAAGTCCACCTAAAGTGTATCGCGTTACTCTATCGTCTCCCCCCTCAAATCACTCTCCCCCCCCCCCCTAAAAACCGCCTCAGGTCAACTGAAGTCTACCAAAATATTGGCAATGTTATTAGCTTTGGGTATGCTGGAAGGCTTGGCGACATTGCGCTTACTTACTAAGAAAACGAATTTCCGGCACATTGTTTTCCGATCTACCCCATGTTGCTGTAGTACGACCGCAAACTGTTTTGGAGGGTGGGGTCACGTGACCTGGCCTGGTGACCTGACCTGAGATGACCCGAGGTCATTAATTTCACACTATATGGGTAATTGATACCCGAACACCTTGTGTCAAGAAGAGCGGCGCTACGCCTCGCCGTTTTTTTTCGCTATCCTCTAAAAACTTTAGAAGGGCGTCTAAAAACGCCCCCCCCCCCCCCCCCCCGGCACGGCGCGGGTTAAGATAGGCTAAAATATATTGTTCAGCTACCAGAAAATGGTTGCAATGACCAAAGAGACATCGCAGTGGGCCAGAGAAGTGTCGCAGTGCACCACAGAAACGTCTCGGCAGACCAAAGCAGCGTCAGAGCAGCCAGCAGCACCATCGCTGGCCGGCTGGTCCGCGGCCTGGTGGTGACGAGCAGCCAGCAGCACCATCTCCGCGGCCTGGTGTTGCCGTCATTCCGAGTCGACACGATCAGATGCGATGCGTGTTGCCAAATTTCCATAACGGAGACGACGGTCCGGCGCTGTGACAGAACCGGTGGACAGCCCGCCGCCTCCGCCGCGCTCGAT
>JAXIVJ010003833.1:0-60000 GCA_036785665.1 Chirona hameri
GTGTCTATGCATAAGAGCATCTCATTTTATATCTTACAACGGGTGCTTATTTTTCTTTAAAACTCAGAAATTACCAATAAAACAATGTTCATATTGCAATCTTTGGAATGCAACCAACACGGCCATTCTCCCAATTCGCACCTCCTCCTTCAGCCCTCATGCTCCTCCCCAGCACCACCCCTCCCCCCACCCCTCCCTCCCATCCCCGTGCCCACCTGGCGGCGTCGATCATGGCCTTCTTGGCCTTCTCCTCAGAGCTCTTGGCCTCGTTGAGCATGTCGTCGAGGTCGGTGTGCAGGGATTGCACCTCGCCCTCCAGCTTCCGCTTGGTGATGCTGACCGCCGTGTAGTTGGCCTGCATCTCGGTAAGCTGGTCCTGGCTGTCGTTGAGGTCCAGCTCCGCCTGCATGACGGTGAGGAGGGGGGCGGGTCAGACGCGGCCAGACTTTAGGGCTATTGGGAGGACGGGGAGCCGCACCACTCGTTGGTGGGCGACAGCCGCATTGGTACAAATTCGTAGTGGCAAATTGACGTGTCCTTGATATGTACAAATTGACGTAACCATATCAAGGACACGTTGAAGTGTCGGTTGCAATATTCTGGATGCTGCTCAGATTCTCACATACCGGAACTATATTGTACCTGAAACCCGTACCTTTTAAATGTAATTCGACAATGTAATTCGACATGTCAACAGCATTCGACATCCTGTATGCTCATTATGTGCCCTTGGTTGGTTTTGTCATAACCGGCAACTTCAACATCGATTAAATGCAATATTTGTTCAAGAAGGCTCATAACCCAAAACTACAGCCCCCTCATCCCTCCCCTTCTCACCTGGCGGCGGGAGCGGTCGGCCTGCTCTAGCAGGGATCTGCTCTCCTCCAGCTCACCGCTGAGGGCGTTACCGCGGCGCTCAGATGTGCCCAGCTGTTCGCGCAGGTCATCGCGCAACCTGACCTCCTCCTCCAGACGTGCCTGTGACGTCACAAACACAGGTCAGCCGCCAGGTCATCGCGCAGTTGCCAGGTCATTGCCAGGTTAGGTCACATACTGCAGACATGTGGCAACCTTAAAGTGCTGTATCTAAAGTGAATAGCACGACGAGTAGTTGTTCGTGTCGCGTGTGGCCAACGCCAGCCGTGTGCCCTCATTCACAAGATATGGATGTAGCACGTCTCCCTCTCTGCCCCGTTCACTTACCGTTCGTACCATTTCTGTGTCGCCATGTATCCTGTTCCCCCAGCTCAGTCTACTGGTTTTCCTTCGCTTAGGCATATTGCACGCAATTCGCTGTGTCCTACCGTCTCCGGCTTAACCTCCATCCTCTGCTGTCTCTCCTGCCCTCAACTATATCTCAATGACATACGTTCCCTTCACTTACCTGCACCCAATAACCTCCCGCTTTTCTTCCCGCCCATGAATGCATCTCAACAACCTTCAGCTTCTCCTACCGCCGTACCTGCATCTCGATGATCTCGGCCTGGTAGCGGCGGATGGTCTTCTGCGCCTCAGCGTTGGCCTTATTGGCCTGGTCGAGGGCGATCTCCAGCTCATTTATGTCCTGCTCCAGCTTCTTCTTCATGCGCATCGCCTCGGCGCGGCCCTTGGCTTCAGCCTCCAGCGAGGCCTGCATAGAGTCCAGGGCGCGCTGATGCGTCTTCCTGTGGGTGGGGAGGGGTGACGGTTAGTAGGAGAGTAGGCGGGAGAGTGAAGAGGGGCAGGGCCATAACGCCGTTGCACCTTTATGTGAAAGGAGCGCTAGGTTTATAGCTGGTGCCTCTATTAGGAAAGGTAGTCAAATGCAAATGTTTCTCAGGATACAATAAGCTGTGACACATGGCGTTGGGAGCATGCAAATACCTTTTGCTATGCTCCAACAACTAAACGTCTTACATAAACCGCAATTGTAACTATAATGAGCATTCCCCTCCCTCCACATCCCCTTAAAACCTAATCGTGTTCATGATCTCCTGCTGATGCTTACCGCGTGTTCTCGAACTCCTCCTCCTTCTCTGAGATGCGGCGCTCGGTCTCCTGCTGAACTTGCTGGAGCTCCAGCTGTCCGCGGAGCACCTTGTTCTCCTCCTGCTCCAGCGCCGCCTCGGCCTCCTCCAGCGCCGACTGCAGCTCCTCCTTCTCCACCTCGAGCCGCTTCCGCGCCTTCTCCGCCTCGTGGATGTGCCGGCCGCCCTCTCCGATCTGGTCCATCAGGTCCTGAGCGGGGGAGGAATGGTTTAACGAGGGGTTGATGAGGGGTTCATTGGGAACTGATATGGGGGAGAAAGTGGGTGGTTGTTACGCCCTGAACGGAAGCAAAGAGACATGCAACGCGAGTTTCTTCCGGTCCTTGTTGATAGTCCACCGTTGGCTGAGCACAACGCTGAAGGGCTTAACGAGGTTTCACCTGGATATAATGGGGGATAATGGGGGATAATGGGGGATAATGGGGGATAATGGGGGATAATGGGGGATCTAATGGGGAATAACAAATAGGGATTAAACCAGGGGTTCAGAGGGTCTTCAGAGGGATACCTCCCCAAAATACTGATGTTTGCCGAAAACTCACACATTTCATGATATATATAAAACTTAACAAGTTTTATGGAAGAAAGCTTTGTGTTGTTACGGCATAGTAGAAGGAATTTGGCGGAATTTGGCGACCAAAACCACATGCTTGGTAGCTGGGAATCCGCCCTTGTTTTGACGTCGTAGCTGATGCTCTGACCCGCCTCGATATCATCGCTGTGGTTCCTATTCCCACCTTGACCTCGTCTGAGAGGTTTTTGTTCTCGCGGCGGATCGAATCGAGCTGCTCCTGCGACTCCTCGTAGGCGGCCTTGACTCGGAACAGTTCGGTGCTGTAGTTTCGGCACTCCTTCTGCGAGGCGTCCAGCTCGGCCGTCAGGTCCTCCACCTTCATCTTCCACTCTGACACAACCTGCGGAGGGGCAATACGGGTCACAGGGGTCACAGGGGTCACAGGGGTCACATGGGTCACACGTGTCACACGGGTCAGAAGAATCCGGATGTGTCGTAAGTAGTTAGGAACACTGGTCCCATAAGTCATGGAGAGTTGAATAGAAGGGTCAATACAGTCACAAGGAGTTATTAAAACATAATCGTGTTCATGATCTCCTGCTGATGCCATGAGATGTCATGAGAAGTGAAGAAGGCGGAACGGAGAAGTCATCAGAAGGTAAGCAGATGGGTCTAAAATGTTTTGGGTCGCTGTGTGGTGTGTGGAGTCTCTCCTTGCAGGTAACCCATGTGCGTCGGAAGAAGAGAAGGAGAGCGGGATGATTTGGTCACAGTCGTGACTCAGTGACATCACATCATGTCTCCCTGTTATTCCCCATTGACGTAACGCGCCGTACCTTGTCGAAGTTCCTGGCCTTCTTCTCCATGGCGAGCGCCAGCTGCTGGGCACGGTCCACCTCCATGTGCATGTCCTCCAACTCGCCGCTCAGACGCGACTTCAGCTTCTCCAGCTGGCCGTTCTTCACGTTCAGCGACTCGAGCTGCTCCTCGCACTCCTGAAGCCGGAGAGACAGCTTGCTGCGCTGGTCGTCTAGCTCTTCCACCCTGCGGGCACGGTGTCAGGAGTAAGCAACATGGCATCGGGTGTAAACAATATGGCAGCGGGAGTAAACAATATGGCAGCGGGAGTAAACAACATAAGCCATACCAACTGTGCAAAGAACATGGCGGACAATGGGTCAATGGGAATATAGTAGCCACCTTAGCTGACGCAGATAGCTGATAAAGAAGGTGATAAAGAAGGTGGCTAAAGAAGGCTGATAAAGAAGGTGGCGAGCAGTGGGTAAATAGCATGATCGATACCAAGAAAAACAAAATTGCGACACTGGGCAAATCATTGAGAATTGACATGAGACATGAATGACACGAGAATTTGACATTGAGAAAGCATCAATGTATTTCACAACATTTCACAAGCGCCACATCCTATGATTTACCTTCGATATCGGCATTTCTTTAGCTGTTTATGATGCACCCATCAGCCCCTGACCAACCCAATCACCCACCAACCCATCAATCACCCACCAACCCATCATCAATCACCCACCAACCAATCACCCACCAACCCATGCACCCACCAACCCAATCACTCACTCCCTGTATGGTGAACTGAACATACAACATGTCCCAAAGGCCCAGCCGGATGACGTCACCAGATCCCACCTGATGACGTCACCAAACCCAGCCGGATGACGACTCGTACCTGGCCAGGCCGTCCTGCTCGTACTTCTGCTTCCACATCTGAGCTTCAGAGTTGATTTTGCTCAGCTGGCGCTGCAACTCCCCCTTGTGTTCTGACTCCTCCTCGACCTGTGACGCCACACGGAGGTGATGACGTCATTGAGTGATGGTTATATCATATTGTGTTGATGACGCCATAGTGTGATAGTGCGGACATCATTGCTCAATGATGTGACAATACAACGTGGCAGTGATATCGCAGTGTGACATTGTGACGTTAAAGTGTGATATGGTGACGTTAGTGTGATATGGTGACGTCACAGTGCGTTGGTGACATCATTGGGGACTTTGAAGGTATTGAAACAGGACAGTAGCAATCATGCGTAAATATAGGAAGAAAGCCGACAACATGTGTGTTTTCCACGTCACACCTCGTGACACCCCGTGACACACGTTGACACCCCGTGACACCCCGTGACACCTCGTGACACACGTTGACACCCCGTGACACACGTTGACACCCCGTGACACACGTTGACACCCCGTGACACCTCGTGACATACGTTGACACCCTGTGACACCCCGTGACACCCCGTGACACCCCGTGACACCTCGTGACACCCCGTGACACCCCGTGACACAAGTTGACACTCCGTGACACCTCGTGACACACGTTGACACCCCATGACACACGTTGACACCCCGTGACACCTCGTGACACCCGTGACATCCAGTGACACCCCGTGACACCCCGTGACCCCCGTGACACACGTTGACACAACGTGACACCCCGTGACACCTCGTGACACCCCATGAGACACAGTGTCTAACCTGTTCGCGGAGGCAGTCCATCTCGTGCTCGAGCGCGCGATATTTGCCGAGGATGCCCGACTTCTCGCGCGACTCCTCGTCCGCCATTTTGCGCGTGTCCTCCAGCTGGGTGGTGAGCGACACCTTCATCTTGGAGAGCTGCGAGATGTTCAGCTCGGCCTCCTCCATCTGCGGACACAGACACACACACGCACGTAAACATACATGGCGTCAGCAGCAACTGCAGCAAAGTCAAAGTGCCAGACCTGTCTTCCCGAAATTATTTTCATAGGTTTTTGCAGGTGGTTGAAATGTTTACCGAATTATTTTTAGCCGTTTGAATGTGAAGATCAAGTAGGAAGATCGGTTGTTGTCAACACATTCAGAACCGAAAGCTCCTCCAAGCACCTCCAAAGCCACATAGGCAAAACAACATCGCAAAGATACTAGCAACAATGTTACGTATTGTTGGGAAGCATGCGCAATTATCTTCGCCTACGCATTTTGTAAGGTTATCGAACCAAATTTATGTAAGAAAGCGTGCAATATGGCGTAAGAAGGCGTGTAATAAGGCGTAAGAAGGTTAGTTGAAGAAGGCGTGTGGAAGGCGTGTGGAAGGCGTGTGGAAGAAGGCGTGTGGAATGCGTGTGGAAGAAGGCGTGTGGAAGGCGTGTGGAAGAAGGCATGTGGAAGAAGGCGTGTGGAAGAAGGCGTGTGGAAGAAGGCGTGTGCAAGGCGCGCGTGTGTAAGAAGGCGTGTGGGGAAGGCGTGTGGAAGAAGGCGTGTGTAAGGCGTGCGTGTGTAAGAAGGCGTGTTCTGTGGCGTATTTCACATGTACGCCACTGAAACTGGAAACCCTCACCACGCCACGAACAACGTCGTCCTTCCACTGTATGCCGGCGAATCCGCAGTACGCACCTGACGTGTGTAGTCTGCGTTCTCCATTGTCAGCTTCTTCTTGGCGGCCTCGAAGTCGTTGAGGGTGCGGTTCGTCTCGTCCAGTCTACTGCTCGCCTCGGCAGTCTGCTGCTCCAGGATTCGGTTCGCCTTCTCCGACGCCGACTGACGTCACACGCAGAGGAGGTGACGTCATACATATGCAGTGACGTCATGCATACATGATGTGACGTCACTCCACACACGCACGAACACGCACGGTGCCGGCGCCAGCAGTCGGCTGCCAGGCTCGCTCTTTACCTGAGGGTATGTACAGCAGTTTGGATATGCAATTTCAGAAAACGCTAACGTTTGAATTTAAAATGTAACGTCGCTGCGCCTTTAGCGACGGCGTCATGATGCACAATATCGGAGAACTGAAGAAAACAATTGATGGCAGGACATCATGCGAAGCAAATGTCAATAATTTCAGTATAATATTGCATGTTTAAAGTGGCACCATGTGTAAGACAAGCTGCAGCCAACGTGAGAACTGCTTATTACTTTTCAATCCATGTCATCGCCCCAGGCTATCCAAGTCACTACCGATCTTCAGAACTCTTCCCGACCCTTCTACGCCGGGTAGTAAACCTCGTGGTAAGCCTCTGACTGGTCCTCTCACCTTCTCAGTGGTGGCGAAGTCGAGACCAGAGCGCAGGTCCATCACCTCGGCCGCCGAGGACTCGCGGTCCTTCTCCGCCCTGGTAAGACATACATACAGATGTGAGGCGGATACACAGACAGACACACAGACAGGGGGATACACAGACAGACACATGTCATACACATGTCATACACATAGCATACAGACAGACAGACACACAGTCAGACAGACAGACAGACACATGTCATACACATGTCATACACATAGCATACAGACATACATACAGACAGACATACAGACACGTGCTAGACCGGCAGACAGACACACTGACACATGCATGTCAGGCTCAGGTCACTACGGAGTTAGTATGTGTTGTCATGATGCTACTGCACAGCTATACCGAGGATTCGAAGATCAGTAGAGTACATTTACAAGTCTAACTGATGTCAACAAGCCATCCAGTAGCAACCCAACATTCTTGGAAACTCAAACGCCCACATTCTCAGTATGTAACGACATACAAACTACGAAAACAGGAGCCTTTCGTCAACCCAAAGAGGCCGAGAGACTGCGCATAAGACTGGCGCGGCGGCAGCAGCATGACCAACATGACCAGCAACTCAATGCCGCGGACCAACAACTCGAGGCAGGGGGACCAACAACTCGAGGCAGGAAGGCCAGCAACGTGACTCACTTGGCCTTCAGCTTGTTCAGCTGGTCGATCTGATCCGACATCTCGTTCACGGCATCGTTGTGACGGCGACGTATGCTGGCCAGCGCCGACTCGTTTTGAATGTTCTGTGAAAGTGACGTCAGAAACGTGTCACTATGACGTCAGAGATACAGTGTGCAGCATGTTGACCAGCGGCACTGCCACACCGGAACTGCTGGTCTCCGTCACAGTGCCTCGCAGTGTCTCAGTGTCTTGGTGTGCCTCGTTCAGGCTCTCAGTGTCCCCAGTTCAGTGTCTCACAGTCTCTCAGTGTCTTGGTGTGCCTCGTTCAGGCTCTCAGTGTCCCCGGTTCAGTGTCTCACAGTGTTTCAGTGTCTTGGTGTGCCTCGTTGAGGCTCTCAGTGCCCCCAGTTCAGTGTCTCACAGTGTCTCAGTGTCTTGGTGTGTCTCGTTCAGGCTATCAGTGTCCCCAGTTCAGTGTCTCACAGTGTATCAGCGCCTTGGTGTGCCTCGTTCAGGCTCTCAGTGTCCCCGGTGCAGTGTCTCACAGTGTCTCAGTGCCTTCGTGTGCCTCGTTCAGGCTCTCAGTGTCCCCGGTTCAGTGTCTCACAGTGTCTCAGTGTCTTGGTGTTCCTCGTTCAGGCTCTCAGTTCCCCCTGTTCAGTGTCTCACAGTGTATCAGTGTCTTGGTGTGCCTCGTTCAGGCTATCAGTGTCCCCAGTTCAGTGTCTCACAGTGTCTCACAGTGTCTCTGGTCGGGTTTCTCACCTGTTCCTCGATATCCCGTCGCAGTTTGGCCAGCTCGGCCTCGCGCTTCTTGTTGAGCTCGATCTGCGCGGCGGTGGCGCCACCTGCCTCGTCCAGACGCTCGCCGAGCTCCTCCAGCTCCCGGGCCTGACGACAGCGGACCAGTGATTTCAGTGGACCAGTGACGTCAGCAGACAACGAACATGATAAGAAAGGGAAGGAATGTCGGGACTTGATGAAGGCGCAAACATCACAGAAGAACCGGTTATAGCTGGAGATTATAACTCGTGTTAAGCACGCTAGGAAGCGAATAGTGGAGGGAGATAGTGATAGTGGAGGCGATATATGTGGAGAATAGTGGAATAGTGGCGAATAGTGGAGACGATATATCGACTCAATAGGTACCGAAAATTAATATATTATCTCCTATCGAGCAAAACCTACTCTTCACCAGCCTTTGGTGCGTTTCGTCTTTGCCTCCACCCCATATTACCCTCCCACTGCCGAGACCCGGGTCATACACTACCCCCCCCCCCCCCCCCCCTCCCCGTGCCCTCCCCCTACTGACCAAGTCAGAGCGCTGTTTCTCGGCCTTGGCACGCGCGTGCCTCTCCGCCTCGAGCTCCTCCTCGAGCTCCTCGATGCGCGCCTGCAGCTCCTTGATCTGCTTCTGCAGCTTGTTGACCAACGCCTGCTCATCCTCGAGCTTGGCTGTTATGAGGGACAAGGAGAGACGTCAGAGACCAAGGGAGACGTCAGAGACGAAGGGAGACATCAGAGACGAAGAGAGACGTCAGAGACGAAGGGAGACATCAGAGACGAAGGGAGATGCTAGAGACGAAGGGAGATGCCAGAGACGAAGGGAGATCCCAGAGACGAAGGGAGATGCCAGAGGCGAAGGGAGATGCTGGATACGAAGGAAGATGCCAGGGACGAGGGAAGAAATGTCAGACGAGGGCAGACGCGGTGAGAACTTCATGGATGTGGGGGGATCGAGACACAATAGAGGCGTATATAGAGACGTCAGGAACACGGGGAGGGGGATTTTAGAGATGAGTGGTGACGAGACGTGGGACACGAGTTGTGTGATGGATAAACCCGTGAGACATGTCAGAAATGGCCGCACGAACGGAAAGAAGTACTCTTGCTCCTTCTTCTCATCATCATCATTGTCATTATCATTGGCATTATCAATATCATCACCATTGTGGTTACCATCATCAACAGCTTCATCATCGCCACCATCGCAGTCATTAGCCACTCACCGGAGAGGGAGGCGATCTCCTTGTCCTTGCGGGCGATGGTCTGTTCGAGCTCCTTCTTGTTACGCTCGAGGTCAGCGACGGCCTCCTGGGTCAGCTTGAGGTCACCCTCCACCTGAGGCAGGGCGATGAGGTCAGTGTCAGGTCAGACGCCGCCTGGTGCGGGGAACAGCGGTCTCTGTTTGAAAGACGTCTCAGTCACAACCCAGTCAAAGTCGGGTAATCGAGGCGTTGGCAAATCACAGGCACTGCAATTTTATCGTTCTTCCTGAATTTTCTCTTGGGGATATTGTTAGATATATTTAGATTCATTTATATTCATTTTTTCGATATTGAATTAACATTGGAGGTATGCATTGTATTAATTTGGATGGGGAACTGCGATTCAAATATTTCAAGGAAACCCAACCACATTTTGGAAACTGATTTATAAAACATGGATGAATGAGCAAAGTTACTACGTTACCACGTTCCATCCCACAACCGCTTCCCACTGACCTTCCGCTTGTTCTTCTCGACGTCGGCACGCAGTTTCTTCTCGCGCTCGACCGAGTCCTCGAGCTCGTCCAGCGAGCGCTCCAGCTTGGCCTTCACCTTGTTCAGGTGGTTGACGCGGTCCTCCTGGCTCTGCAGGTCCTCGGAGGTCTTCTGCTGGTTCTCCTGCAGACGGATGGCGAAAGTAGTCAGCATATGGAATACCATGTGGAATTCACAGAGTATGGTAGCGTTGGTAGTTGCTCATCACCACAATATGATCATGGCTAAAGTGGTTCGCATGTGTAGTAAAGTGCAAGAGTGTTCCGTAGCATTGTAGTATTGTAGAATGGTTATTGATCTTTATACAAGATATACGCTATCCACAATCAAACGGAAAACACATTGTTCAACGTAAGAGGTTAACTATCTGTTGTAACAATAAAAGTAAACACCGAACAATTTGGAGCATTTATCATATCCATGTACATCTGCACTTTCCAATAGATATACCTGATACCAACCATCCACTGCCCCCTATCTGGATGCATGCCAGTGCCGTGCTGGTATCATCACTGAAGAAGTTGCAGATGCCCTCTGTCATGTCCGGCCATCTCCCTAGAAGCCGTGTTTTCCCCTGCCCACCTGCAGATGTTTCTTCTCCTTGTTCAGCTTGGCGATGAGTTCCTGCTGGTGCGCAACCTCGTCCTGCAGGTTGCGGATCTGGTGGTCCTTGGTGGTCTTGTCCTGCTCGGCCTTCTGGATGGTGAGCTCGAAGTCCTCGAGGTCCTTCTTGATGCGGTTCAGCTCCTGCTCCAGCTTCTTCTTGGACTGGCTGATGCCCTCGCGGGCCTCCTCCTCCTCGGCCAGACGGTCCTGGGTCTCCTGAGGTCAGAGGTTAGAGGTCAGACCCTGACGAATTAGACGTGGCGATTAGACGCCGCCTAGCTATGGAGCTAATACAGCGAGTATCCAACTATTCCATGTCAGATGGCACATGAAGATGACGTTTTAAAGCCCGGGTTGAATTTGTCTTCTCTCGTCCGACTGTTATTACAACCCCACAGCCGTCACAGGTCACAGGTCACAGGTACACTTTCACAGGTTCATCCCGTGTCCTGCACTTGCACCTCTCCATTTCTGTTCCCCTCCTGCGCACCCACCATACTCCCCAATATCCTTCTCCGTCTCTTTCGCTTCTCCCTCTACATCTCTCGTTCATATCTCCTCCCCTCTTTCTTCCCCAGTACCCGTCCATATCTACTTTCCCCGTCCACATCCCCCTCCTTTCGCTCGCCGCCTCCACACCTGGAGCTGTTTCTCCAGCTGTTTCTTCTGCGCCTGCAGCTTCTGCTGCTTGGCGTGGTAGTCAGTGATGCTGCCCTGCTCCTCGTCAAGAGCCGCCAGCAGCTCGTCGCGATCCTTGGTCAGCTTTCCGTTCTGGTCGTCCAGCTGCTTCTTCAGCCTTTCTTCCTTCTCGATGGCAGCGAGCGCCTTCTCAGCCTTTGCCTCCAGAGCCTGCGGCAGCCGCGGAGAAAGGGATGTCACGTTGAGAGAATGGAGGTGAGGTTGATGCCCCAAAGGTGGACAGCACCGGTGTGTCTACCTGTCAAGATGTCTGGACAGCACAGCAGTATGCACATGTCCGGCACACAGGCCTGTCGCCGAAATGAAGGCGGTGACGATGTCGGAACCTAGCTGAAAAATATGTTGTGTTTGTTTGATGTGTAATGAACTTCCAAGGTTATTGTAATTTGATTGTCATGTGTTCCTGATTTAAAATGGCAACAGTGAAGTTGTTTTACGGCACTATTAATTAGATTGCATTGTTCACTTGCTCGTTGCAAACGGCCGTCCAGAAATAAAATCAAGCACAAGAGAGCACTTCCTCTGACAGGGGCAAACCGGCGAGTTCGCAGACAGGGGGACGTTGAGCCGACTTACGCGCATCTCATCCTCGATCCGGGTGACGTTGAGCATGGGCTTGATCTTCTGCCACAGCTTGAACCACATCCAGTTCCGCAGCTGCATGTACTTGCGCAGGTTACGCTGCACCACCTGGAGCGCCAGCCTGTCGCACGGAGGAGCCACGGTCAGCACGGCACGAGGCAGACGTACTAACACTGTGACATCTGCAGATCCAACCTGCCGCACGGAGGAGCCACGGTCAGCACGGCACGAGGCAGACGTACTAACACTGATACATCTGTAGAGAAGCCCTGGTAAACAGAGGAGCCACGCTCCGCACTGCACGAGACAGATGTACTACCAATGAGACATCTGCAGATCCACCCTGCCGGACGGAAGAGCCACGCTCCCAACAGTCGTGTAATCTCTAAAAATGCAAGATAATATTTGCATTCCTTACCAAAATCATGTTGTTTATGTGAAAACTCCTCCGGAAACTTGGAGGTACCTTCTGTACCACCTGGCACCTGTACGTTGCACGTTAACCCCAACTCCATATATTTCGGCCGAAATTTCCGCGGCCAGCCATCGTGTTCGTGTCTGTTTCTGCTCTGTTTCTGCAGCTCACCTCTGTTTCTGCAGCTTCTTGAACTCCTTGCGAGTGTAGTAGCCGCGGATCCAGGACTGAAGCCAGCTGAAGATTTTGGAGAGGCGTTCGTCACGCAGCTCCTCCATCTGACCCAGCACTCCGGCGCGGAAGAACACCTGGTCACGGCGCCAGAGGTCAGCACAGGTCGGCAGAGGTCAGAGGTCAATGGTCAGAAACACCGGACTTCCGACCAGCACTGTCGGAATACTGGGCAACAAAACTGATGCATTGATAAACTTACAATTTGTAGTGACTGCTTTATGATCCGTAAAAACGAGGTAGAAATAATCTGTTTTTTTTGCTATTAAAATATCAAAAAGTAAAACATGAATATCAATTTAGTAATATTACTTTGATGAGAATAAGGTTTGGGAAAATATTTTACGAATACGCAAGTACCTTCGTTATTTGAACGAGCCATGCAATGATACTTACCGGGTGAAGACAAGGGTGTGTTAGTTTAAGTTCGGGAAGGAAACGGAAAATCTGATATTGAGGATTTGGGATATCTTCTAGCATGCCATTCAAGCGTCTAATATAAATTATCATGAGACTTCGCAGATATTCCTCATGAGCAACTGTCGGATTCCAGCATCATGATTGTGCTTTGCCAGGTGGAAAGGCTGCCAGTCCTAATAATGGCTCGCAGTAAGCACCTTGAACTTCAGTCGCCCAGAGAGTATCGCTTCGTAAAATGAAATGCATATTCTATGTATCTCCTTAAAAATAAAATAGTCAAAATTCGACTCCACAGTCATCGACTCCAGAACTGAGAGCCTTCTGACGCATGCAGCACTGGCAATGATACGTAATCGTGATACGAGACATTCTTGGTGTTAGAAGCATTTGACCATCTGCATTCTGGTGTCCGAAAGCTAAGCATCGGCTGGTTTTACAAACCCAGCACCTGCTCCACATTACCCCTGTCCCTTTCAAGCTATGATGCAAATACTTTCCAAAAGCAGGCAGCCTCGTTGAAGTAATCTTTGAAAGTTCGTAGGCAATGCTGTGGCTGACTTCTAGAAGGCAGTCATCTGCTTCAGCGCAAAGGCTAAGCGCGCTTACGTCCGGAAAAGCTAAGCATCGACTGGTTAAAAAGGAAGCAATCACCTTCGCATCGCCCTGCTCCTTCTCACCCTGCCAGAATAAGCGTGCCCCTTGGAGCTACCCCAAACCGCTAGTAATTAATGCCCCAAACCGCTAGTAATTAATGCCCCAAACCGCTAGTAATTAATGCCCCAAACCGCTAGTAATTAATGCCCCAAACCGCTAGTAATTAATGCTGCCGCGCCTGCTTTATAAACAAAAAAACTCAGTACCCCCCTCCCCACACCTCCCCCTATCATATCCGAGCGATGCAGCAGCAGCAGCTGCGGCGTATGTTCCTCTCTATATAGCGTCTGTTCCAGCTCCACCTCCCTCTCGACTGGTGATGGTGCGCTACCTTGGTGTGTCCGCACTGATACAGTCCTTCCAGCAGCGGCATGCTCGTCATGACCTTCTCACACGCCAGTCGCCCCTCCATCTTGTCTGTGATCTCATCCGCGCACAGGATCCGGTAGCTATGGCAACGGTCGCGCGTCAGACGCTGTTGTCATCACGACCACTAGTGCCGTGTTAGAGACTCCAGGGAAACACGCTGGGCGAGCCGCGGGTGTTGCCTGCCAGGCCACCGTGTCGCGGCTGCCAGATGCTGCCAGATGCTGCCATATGTGGCCGGTTGGTGGTGGCGCACGCGGGGAGGGGTGAAGGTGGCATATGGGGAGGGGTGAGGGATACATGCCCTATCTCGGGCAACAGTCAACAACAAATACAGCCAGGGTAGCATGCATACAACACTATGAGCTGTTGTTTCACAGTCAGTACGGATATGAAGAGAGCGAGGCAAACGGACGGCAACCAACAGACAACGGCAACAACAGCGGCGCACACAGACGGACAAACACAAAGTCAGAAGACGGACAGAGTCAGAAGACGGACCAACAGACTCGGAATAGGGCCTTGGATGACCGCCGTGGGTTAGAGCGTCGCGTCGTCTTGTGTGTGGGGCTGCTCGGTAGACCAAATATATCGTGTGCATTGGAAACTTCCGTGTATGCTTTGAGGGCGTGAAACCTAACGGTTCTATAATGACACGTTTTGGCCAGTGTTGTTTCACGGTGGTGCTGCTGATTTCCAGAGAGTTTATCTCGGCCTGGTAGATTATGTAATTGCCGAGGTTTTACGACCAGTCGGGGTCGACAAAAAAAAGAAGAAATAACATCGCAGCTTATAGTGGCGCTATCGACAACACGGCAACATGTCTTACTGCGGCGTGCATGCCATATGGTCTTGAAACGATGCATAGTGTCTGGACATATGTGTACGTAATGCCTGTAACGGCTGCCAGATGCTGCCAGATGCTGCCAGATGCTGCCAGATGCCTTGCTGCATACGCCGGATTATGCCGCTCGCAAGTGAAGCTCAGATAAGTAGCTGTTTGTTGTTAGCATCAGCAGCGCCAGCGGAGAACAGAACAGACAGACAGACAGCTTGTGTGAGCCCTGTGTGCGCCCTGTGTGAGCCCTGTGTGAGCCCTGTGTGCGTCCTGTGTGAGCCCTGTGTGAGCCCTGTGTGATCCCTTTGCGAGCCCTTTGTGAGCCCTGTGTGAGCCCTGTGTGAGCCCTGTTCGCAGCCTCGTGATGACAGCTCTGTGAGCGCGGGACTACAGACAGACAGACAGCGTGTGTGAGCGGCTCTTTGTGAGCCCTGTGTGCGCCCTGTGTGAGCCCTGTGTGAGCCCTGTGTGAGCCCTGTTCGCAGCCTCGTAATGACAGCTCTGTGAGCGAGGCTCTACCTTGGTGTGCCCGTACTGGAACATGTCGTCAAACTGGGGCAGGCTGGACATGATGTGCTCACAGTCGTCTCGCGGGTCAGTCTTGTCCGTGACCTTCGACGGGTCCAGGATCCGGTAGCTGACAGGGTGCGCCATATCAGTGACACGGTTTATCGGGGAGAGGGGGGGGGGCGCCGGCGGCCGGACCGACGTGACGTCAGCACGAGACGGGCTGACGGAGTGGGGTCACACAGAGGTGTTGTGCTGCCAGATCAACCGAGGAGTGCTGGATAGGATGGCATCACATCTGAGCGTGCTGCCAGATCTGAGCGCTACCATGTGCAGTGGGGCAGAACAGAGGGTCGCACGTGCTGCGGGGTACGTGTCAGGGTCCCGCGTGCTGCGGGATATGTGACAGGGTCCCGCGTGCTGCGGGATATGTGACCGGGTGACGTCACGACTGTTCACGACATGCGAGTGAGGGTGTCAGATCGCGAGGGGTCGGAACTCTGGGGAGCATGCTGCCTCCGCGGTGTGTCGGGGCTTCAGGGCTCGGTCAAATGCAGGCTCAGGCTTACACAGCCACACGGGACAAACAGACAGACAAACATACGCTACTACTGATGCCGCTATCTCTCTTTATACAGGTATCTCTCTATAGCCGCTATAGCCGAAAAACATTGCCGCCCGGTGCAGAGTTGGACCAGACCAGACCAGACCAGACCAGACCAGACCATACTAGACTAAACCTGACTAGACCAGACTAGACTAAACCGGACTCATCCGGTACGGACTTCGACAAAACCATCTCTCTGCTTGCACTATCGCACTCTCGTCGCTACGCGCCTACCTCTCTCGCGGACAACTAATTCTACAACGGACAACTGCCTCTACGACACAACTGCGTCCTGCGGCCGAGGCAGCTACGCCCTCGCTATCTCAACCGGACGTGCCTTCGTGTGTCCAAACCGGAAGCTCTCTGTGTTCAGCTCAATCTCCTCCATGACAATCTCAGCCGTCTCCTTATCCTCCTTGTTCTTTGTCTTCTTCGGGGACAGAATTTTGTAGCTATAGACAGCAGGAGTTGCTGGTTATTCGGTGGTTGACGCTAAGCTAGCCGCTTGCCAGGTGAAGCAGCGAGATATGTAGGTGATGGGAGTAGGAAACGTCGCAACACACGGGTTCCATTCAGCGGCAGGCCACATTCTCTGGTGCTGGACCGCAGCACTGAGGGTGACAGGGTGGGACGAGGGGCAGTGGGGTGGGGTATCCACTCCTCCAGGGGGACGTCATGCGCACACACACCTGCTGGAGAGGAGGAGGGTTACGGTGTTAAGTCGGGTCACGGCAGAAGCCACCACCAGAGGAGACGTTAGCGCGGCTTCTGTCGGGTGCAAAGTCAGGCGCGGTAAGTATTCACAACTGGCAACACTGGGGCTGTGCTCAGTAGTCGAACGCTCAGTTGTCCATAGAGCATTCCAGCTGAGGGGCTCAGGTGGCCGACCCTCAGACTCGAAGTAAGCCGAACACTCCAGCAGCGAGAAAGTGAGACAGGGAGAGAGAGAGAGGGATTGACAGAGCGTTGTGTATCGGTTTGAGAGCACGGCCACACAGGGAGTTGTGTACAGGATGCAGTGCAGTTCAGTCCAGTTTAGTCCAGTTCAGGGAGGGCGCATGGAGTGCATGGAGTGCATTTCAGTAGGGAGAGGGGCAGTTCGGTGCGGGGCCACGATGCAGGCCTCCCTCCAGGAGGAACCAAGATGCTGAGAATCACAGAGTTCGGATGCAATGCATTCTGGGAGAGTTATTGTGCCGATGCCAGAAATTCATGTTGTGGTGACTTACAGGGAAGTCCGTGTTTCAACCGGTAGAATCCAATTCAAAATTGCGTATGTAGGCAACGATGTAAGAGTACATACGATGTAGGCGCACGTGACAGCGTCAAAAGTAGGATGGTCCCTCTGATTGCATGTGCCCCTTTTCAGCAGAACCTGTGTGCCAAACCCCCGCAACAGGACCCACCACCGCAAGACCACTAATTCCTGGCATCGACACCCCAGGATCCACCGTAAAACTCATTCATTCCTCAGACATTCCTCAGACATTAAAACTCATTAATTCCTCAGATATTCCTGACACCCCAAGATCTACCGTAAACTCTGGCTACCAGATATAGATTATGATCCCGAGCAGATCCAGATTAAGACCCCGAGTGGCCACGCAACAGCACACCGCAGGCAGTTTGGGCTCTGTCGGAGGTCACTTGGCCACCTTTCACTCCGGGGTCACGAGCTGTGAATCCGGGGTCACGAGCTGTGAATCCGGGTGACTCCGACCGACACCTGAGAGGGGGAGGGGAGGGGAAAACGTGCCTTGGTGTGGCCGATGCGGTACTTCTCGTGCTCGAGTTCGATCACTTCGAGACACTTCTCTGAGGCATCCTTATCATCAGAGAATTTCTTCATCTCCTTCGGAGCCAGGATCGTGTAGCTTGGAGCACACGAGTCATAGCAGGGTCATGACAGGGTCATGGCGGGGTCATGGCGGGCCATGCCAGGTTCATGAGGTGAACAGGGCCTCCAGGCCAGGGGTCTCCAGGTGACCCATGATACTCCAGGACACTCCAGGAACCGCAAGGGTTCCGGGGGCCTCCAGGGGCCGAAGCCAGGAACATCAGTGGGCCGCAGACGACCAGTGGCTGCCCTGCGCCCCGAAGCTCCACGCCCACACAGAGATCCAACACACAATTAAAACCGTCGCGCGGTAAGCGGGCCACGATTCCCAGACGCTCTAAGCACTCACCGATACCAGGGGAAACAACAGGCAATAACGTGTCGGGAGCGGACATCAGATCTGCGTAAGCAGGTCAAGCAGGACTTGGGAAGCAGAACAGGTACATAAAAAACGACCATCAGGACGGTGTAAGCATGTCATGGAGTCGTGGTGTAAGCGCTGTGTTTAGGGATATAGCGCTGGGAAGTCAGAGCGTTAACACTTAGCGCAGACCCGCCAGGGCGCGGCGGCACCACATCTCAAGGAACTCCACACACTGGACGAACACCGGCGGTAATAGGAATCAGCACCAGCCGGAGGCGGCGAAAGGCGCGAGACCCCGGGCAGAGGCTACCTTGGTGTGCCCCAGCCGGAACTTCTCTGTGTCCAGCTCAATAGTCTCTAGGCAGGCCTTGGTGGCATCATTGTCGTCCTTGCATTTTTTCATGATGGCCGGGGCCAAGATCATGTAGCTTTGAGATGACGTCATAGATTGTTACCAAACGACTTATGGAAGGCTAAATATGACTGACTGACTAGGCTTGAAGCTGGCTTAGAGATCGTCATAACACATTATCGTTTGGTTTATAATTAGCTGGATTGTTTATAGACATAGCTCTAGCGTAGGGGCGTCTTCTATTCCGTCTTTAAAAGAAACGTTTTGCTGTTCCATTTCGTTAAGTGGTCCGTTTACCAAATAAGCAAAGTGGGTATAATATAAATATGATATATATAAAGGGCCATCACATGAGCAAATTTCGACTACAATAGCGTTCAGTCGCTCCTAATACGGTGATTCATCATAAAGACCTAGCTGCGAACTCAGATCACATCACATCAGATCACATCACATCACATCACATCACATCACATCACATCACATCACATCACATCACATCACATCACATCACATCACATCACATCACATCACATCACATCGTGAATGCACGTCCTTCTCCAGCCCACGGTGGCCGCTGGCTTCTTTCCCGCTGGATCCACCAACATGTTCTATATAGCGGGTAAAATGCAAGGAACGTGTATACATTCAGACACATGTGATTCCTGGCAGTGGTGCACATTGGTCAGACACTGGTGCACAATTGGTGCACATTGGTCAGACACCAAACAGTCAGACACTGTTTGGAAGCAGGTTATAACATCAATTACAAATACATGATGAGCTTAAAGTGTTGCTAGATATTTACTGATACAGATACATGACGATACATATATTTAAGCCTGCAACATATATCGCTTGAGCAAGTCATCAAAGAGGTTAATGTTATGGTGTTTCTTCAAACAAATTTCAGAACAAATATACGTTTTTAACCTTAGCGCCCAAATTATCAGTTGCTATCTACCTACTGCCAGAGCTGCCGTTACCACATCTGCTTCTGCTACAGCTGCTACAGCTGCCCCTGCGTCACTGACGCAGCTCAGGTGACGTCACTGCGTCACCTGAGCTGGACCTACAACTAATCCAGAGTCTCTCCCGGATCACCCCCAGATCGCTCTCGGATCTATCTCAGGTAGCTCTCGGATCGCTCCAGGATCGCTCTCGGATCGCAAAAGGATTGCTCTCGGATAGTTCGCTTACCGGTGCTTGAAGTCGGCGTAGACCATGCGGTTGGGGAAGCCCTTGCGGCAGATACGGATACCCTCGAGCACTCCGTTACAGGTGAGCTGATGCATCACCAGGTGAGAGTCGATCACACCTGGCGCAAACACAGGTCAGAGGTCAGAGGTCAGAGGTCAGAGGTCAGAGGTCAGAGGTCAGAGGTCAGAGGTCAGAGGTCAGAGGTCAGAGGTCAGAGGTCAGAGGTCAGAGGTCAGCAGACGCTGGTCAACAGTTAGAGGTCAACGAAGTGCGTTGGCGGAAAACTTGTTATGAAAGAGATTTAATTTATATTCGACAGCACAAAGTGAGAAAATATGACTTGTTTGCCCATTAAAATGAGATTGTGTGTGATGGCAGTTTAAACAACTTGATTCAACTCATGTCAGAATGCCAGCATTATCATAATGTACGTAATTGAGGTCACAAAAACTATAGCCAAACTGCACGACACATCCCACTTTCCAGATAGGAGCTAGACTCGTCAGAGTTAGACGATTTTCAGCAAAAGATGTGGCTTGCAACATTTCGGTATACAACAGTACAGTTCATCCTAATGATCTACCATGGGAGAGGAGAAGTCAGTACTTTATCCTAATGATCTACAGCGGGAGAAGGGAAGTGTACATGGTGACGTCATCAGGGGAACCATGCATCGTGCAAGGAGATTATTACCAACGACCGGTTGGTGACTAAGCAGTACTTACCGATACAGCCGAGCACAGCAGAGCACAGACAGAACAGAGCACAGCAGAGCGGTGTTCAGTGAGTAGTGTTCAGAGAACAGCAGAGCAGTGTTCACCCTGGGCGATGGGTCGCTGAATATGAGGTGTTCACCCTGGGGGATGGGTCGCTGAATATGAGGTGTTCACCCTGGGAGATGGTTCGTTGAATATGAGGTGTTCACCCTGGGTGATGAGTCGCTGAATATGAGGTGTTTACCCTGGGGGATCGTTTGCTGAATATGAGGTGTTCACCCTGGGGGATCGTTTGCTGAATATTAGGTGTTCACCCTGGGGGATCATTTGCTGAATATGAGGTGTTCACCTTGGGGGATCGTTTGCTGAATGAGTTATTTGTTGATGGATCAACTGTCGTTTCTGTAAAGGGAATGTTTCACTTTTGTATTGGTTTTGAACTGAGATAGCCATTGTTTTTGGCCGTTATTGAAATGTCGAAAATACTAAGGTCATTTTCCACAAAACTTAGCCGTTTTTAAGCAATTTAATTTATCCTTTGCAAAATGGAGTCTAGGCTAGTGCCGCCGCTGATTGGCTGACAGCCACTTTGTCAGCCAATCCTACTTTGTCAGCCAATCAGTGGCGGTAATTCAGACCGGTTATTGATTCGACTCTGATTGAATCGATTGGAATCGTTCAATCAAAATCCCTTGAATCAAAGAAGAATCGATTCACCACCGGATTTTGTGATTCGTGAATCATCATTGAATCCAAGCCCGCATAGAAACAAGGCTGATTGAATCAAACAGACTGTGCAATGTTATTTCAATGGTGAGTCAAACGTGATTTGATCCCAAAAAAATTGATTCTTTGAATCGGAAAGAATCATTTCTCAAAATGGATATCCATGAATCAAACGGTGACTGAATCATTCATATTCCTAAGTGAATCGTGATTGAATCCTTCCACAAAAGGCGAATCAATAACCAGTCTGGGCGGTATATACCTCAATAATGACGTCATCGTCCCACATTTAAAACCTTAATTTGTATAAAGTTATGTGACTTTTCGAGAGAGAGAAAAATATCACCATCGTTTTCAGCAGAACTTACTTCTTATTTTAGACTACATCCAGCGTATATATGATAATTTTCAGAAAGGTGAAACATTCCCTTTAATCTAAAAATGATGCAGTCGGTTTGTGCAATGAATGCTGTATTTATTTTCTTGACTGTTCTGATGCGCCTTTGTCGCAATCACGTAGCAGGCTCTGGTCAATGTAGTATGACCCGTGCAGACCTGACATGTGACTCGTGACCTGTGCCGACCTGTGTGACCTGTAAGCTGCGCCGACCTGTGTGACCTGTGACCTGTGCCGACCTGTGTGACACGTGACCTCTGTTCCCCGTGTGACCTAGGTGGCATGAGTGTATGCTGCTCTGTGTGGCCTATGTGACCTATATCCTCTGCGTGACTTCTTGTGACCCCGTGTGACCTGTGTGATCCGTGTGTTCCGTGTGACCCCATGTGACCATGTGTGACCCTGCGTGACCCCGTGTGACCACGTGTGGCCCGTGTGTCCCCGTGTGAACCCGTGTGAACCCATGAGACCCCATGTGACCCCATGTGACCCCGTGTGACCCCGTGTGTCCCGTGTGACCCGTGTGGCCCCGTGTGACTCCATGTGATCCCATATGATCCCATGTGACCCCATGTGACCCCGTGTGACCCCGTGTCACCCCGTGTCACCCCGTGTGTCCCCGTGTGACCCCGTGTGACCCCGTGTGACCCCGTGTCACCCCGTGTGACCCGTTGGTCTCACCGTGTGACCCCGTGTCACCCCGTGTCACCCCGTGTGTCCCCGTGTGACCCCGTGTGACCCCGTGTGACCCCGTGTCACCCCGTGTGACCCGTTGGTCTCACCTGGAGACTTAGTCTCATTGGGGATGATGCAGCGGATGAAATGAGGCTGGGTCGCTCGCAGCGTCACCATCAGGTTGTTTAGCTGCTCCTGTGTGTGACGTCACCACACCGCGGGTTAGTCACGTGATGAGGGGACAGGGGGGACGCCAGGACCGGAGCCGCTACAGGGTACGGCACGGGACAGACAGGGGCCGCGCTGGCACGTGACGGCTACACGTGCAGCTGGAACTGGGACAATCAGGGTCATACCAGGGGTCATTCAGGGTCAAACCGGGGTTCGTTCTGGGTCACACAAGGGTCATACCATAGGTCACACTAGAGGTCATACTATAGGTCACACCAGAGGTCATACTATAGATCACACTAGGGGTCATACTGAAGGCCACATTAGAGGTCATACTATAGGGCACACTATAGATCATACTATAGGTAACTCTAGAGTTCACACCAGATACACGCCAGGAGCCATCCTCGGGTTCCTATAAGTCATTATAAGGGTCATACTAGAGGTCATCCTAGGGGTCATACTAAGGGGCATTCCGGGTCACACTAGGTATCGCACAAGGGGTCATCCCAGGGGTCAACCTATGAACGAAATCTATGGACACTCCGGCTACAGGTCGGATTGGTCATAATGACGTCATGCTGACGTCATTCTCTGGCTGTGTGGGCTCTGACTGACCGGCCCACTACGGAGTGACAGGGGGAGGGGGGGGGGGGGGGGTGACACGAGTGTGAGAAGGAGGGGCCGGGGTGATAGAGTGCGGAGACTCACACTATGACTCAGACTATTAAGACTCAAACTACGAGGACTCAGACTCTGAGGACCCAGACTATGGGACCTCAGACTACATTGCCGGGCTGTCCACCAGTGACGTCATACCATCCCGACAGGATTCGGAGGTATGGCGTCACACTGAACCTCGGAGGGGCCGTCACACGAGATCAGCTGCGCCATGACATCGGATGACCCGGGTGACACGGGGCGACTGAGTGTGTCATTCACGTGCTGACACAGGACACGGTTCCCACGGCCCTCGCGGAGGCACATACGGGCACGGGTCACACAGGGCTAACGCACGGGTCATAGGGGCTTACGCACGAGTTTCTACAGTTCCATGCGCAGGCTCTAGTGTTCCACTCGGGGTGCCGTGGTCGCTCGCAGCCACTGGGGGTCCGTTCAGGCCACCTTACCCGGAGCTTTGTGTTCGTTCGGAATGATACAACGGATGAAGTGGGGCTGGGTGGAACGAAGCGTGGTCATCAGGTTGTTGAGCTGCTCCTATGGGTAGGCAATCCGCAACGGGTCATTGCTGCCACCTATATTAAGTCGACAGTGCTGACATCTATACTGGGGAGTCAGTGCTGACATCTATACTGGCGAGTCAGTGCTGACCTATATACTGGGGCGTCAGTGATGACACCTATACCGAGCAGTCAGCTCTTACAGCTTATCACACTTGCCACATAATGTGTGTTGTATTGTGAAGCATCACTATGTATGTGTGTTGTGAACTTTCAAAGCTAGGTTGAGTTTCAAATATTCCATTAATGTATAGACTAACCTTACAAATACAACCCTGGTAATGGCCGCTACCTGATTCCTATTCGACAGGAAATGTGTAATATTACGGCTATTTTGCACTAGATTAATTAACCACTACATCACACCAAACGCCCCAATACCCATTCCCTGTTGACTGACGCATTATCTTTCAGCTGGGACCTCAGGGTAACTGGGGTGACTTGGGCAACGAGGGTGACTTTCCCGGGGTAAGAACCACCAGCAACACAAATCACCGACAACCACAACATCCCGGCCAGCGGTGGCTTTTTCTTCAGCCGCGAATCCCTCGAAGAGGAGACCGTTCAACTGTACTTCACGTGCTTTTTTGCTGTTCCATGTCATCCACTGACAGACTGGAGAGAAAACACCACATGACGGGATGATGTGGGACATTCTGAGGCAACAGCCGAGGTTCACACGGATAAGGAGCACCACCCCCGACCTGAATCACACATAGGCTACAGGGCTACAATCACCACGACTGGGCGGCAGGGCGAGGCGTGAGGGGGCAGGTCACATTCACCGGTACAGGCTGCGTGCGGAGCTCCCACACTTCGGGTCAACACTTCGCCAACACTTCGTGCAACACTTCGGGTCTCACGCGCAGACTCTAAATGGCAAACATATCTGTCACACAGGGTCTACAGGTTCACCATTCGCATCACTCGGGGTCTACAGGTGCACCATCCTGCCATTCGGGTTCTACAGGTGCGCCGTATCTGTCACATGGGTGTGGGGGTCACACTGCGGGCATCCAACAATCAGTGCAGGTTTGCCGCAATTCGAACCGGCAGTTTACGAACTGTTTTATCTTGCGATTGGCGGCCGTCGGGGTCAAACTAGCGCATTCACTGTGGGGTGACATAATTTCTTCATAAGTCTGACAACATTCCTTCGTAAGGGGTGGACGACATTCCTCTGCAGGGTGACAACTGACAGGGTCTGGCTATCTCTCCGCTGCGGGATAACGGGGGTCATGCGGTGCGGCGACAGGGTCGCAGGGTCCGGGGTTCCAGGGTCGCAGAGTCCAGGGTAACAGGGTCCAGGGTCGCAAGGTCCAGGGTCACAGGGTCCAGGGACGTCACAGGCTCGTACCCGGTTACCGGGGGATCACGGGGGGCCGTGATCGGTGTTGTATCTGCTGTCTGCTGTCTGCTGTGCCACCTGTCAGAGAGTAGGTAACACTGAGGCCACCAATCATACTCACAACACACACGCATATACACACACACACACACACACACACACACACACACACACACACACACACACACACACACACACACACGCACACGCACACGCACACGCACACGCACACGCACACGCACACGCACACGCACACGCACTACGCACACGCACACGCACACGCACACGCACACGCACACGCACACGCACCGCACACACACACACACACACACACACACACACACACACACACACACACACACACACACACACAACACACACAGACACAGACACGACACAGACACAGACACAGACACAGACACAGACACAGACACAGACACAGACACAGACACAGACCACAGACACAGACACAGACACAGACACAGACACAGACACAGACACAGACACAGACACAGACACAGACACAGACACAGACACAGACACAGCACAGACACAGCCACAGCCACAGCCACAGCCACAGCCACAGCCACAGCCACAGCCACAGCCACAGCCACAACCACAGCCACAGCCACAGCCACAGCCACAGCCACAGCCACAGCCACAGCCACAGCCACAGCCACAGCCACAGCACAGACACAGACACAGACACAGACACAGACACAGACACAGACACAGACACAGACACAGACACAGACACAGACACAGACACAGACACAGACACAGACACAGACACAGACACAGACACAGACACAGACACAGACACAGACACAGACACAGACACAGACACAGACACAGACACAGACACAGACACAGACACAGACACAGACACAGACACAGACACAGACACAGACACAGACCACAGACACAGACACAGACACAGACACAGACACAGACACAGACACAGACACAGACACAGACACAGACACAGACACAGACACAGACACAGACACAGACACAGGACACAGACACAGACACAGACACAGACACAGACACAGACACAGACACAGACACAGACACAGACACAGACACAGACACAGACACAGACACAGACACAGACACAGACACAGACACAGACACAGACACAGACACAGACACAGACACAGACACAGACACAGACACAGACACAGACACAGACACAGACACAGACACAGACACAGACACAGACACAGACACAGACACAGACACAGACACAGACACAGACACAGACACAGACACAGACACAGACACAGACACAGACACAGACACAGACACAGACACAGACACAGACACAGACACAGACACAGACACAGACACAGACACAGACACAGACACAGACACAGACACAGACACAGACACAGACACAGACACAGACACAGACACAGACACAGACACAGACACAGACACAGACACAGACACAGACACAGACACAGACACAGACACAGACACAGACACAGACACAGACACAGACACAGACACAGACACAGACACAGACACAGACACAGACACAGACACAGACACAGACACAGACACAGACACAGACACAGACACAGACACAGACACAGACACAGACACAGACACAGACACAGACACAGACACAGACACAGACACAGACACAGACACAGACACAGACACAGACACAGACACAGACACAGACACAGACACAGACACAGACACAGGACACAGACACAGACACAGACACAGACACAGACACAGACACAGACACAGACACAGACACAGACACAGACACAGACACAGACACAGACACAGACACAGACACAGACACAGACACAGACACAGACACAGACACAGACACAGACACAGACACAGACACAGACACAGACACAGACACAGACACAGACACAGACACAGACACAGACACAGACACAGACACAGACACAGACACAGACACAGACACAGACACAGACACAGACACAGACACAGACACAGACACAGACACAGACACAGACACAGACACAGACACAGACACAGACACAGACACAGACACAGACACAGACACAGACACAGACACAGACACAGACACAGACACAGACACAGACACAGACACAGACACAGACACAGACACAGACACAGACACAGACACAGACACAGACACAGACACAGACACAGACACAGACACAGACACAGACACAGACACAGACACAGACACAGACACAGACACAGACACAGACACAGACACAGACACAGACACAGACACAGACACAGACACAGACACAGACACAGACACAGACACAGACACAGACACAGACACAGACACAGACACAGACACAGACACACACACACACACACACACACACACACACACACACACACACACACACACACACACACACACACACACACACACACACACACACACATACATGCAACACGCAAATACCGCACATATACGGTAAATACACCAAGGAGACACGCAGACATCGCACAGGCAATAGAATGGCAGACATAGACAGCAAAGACGCAAAGACGCAAAGACGCAAAGATGCAAAGACGCAAAGACGCAAAGACGCAAAGACAGCAAAGACGCAAAGACAGCAAAGACGCAAAGACAGCAAAGACGCAAAGACGCAAAGACAGCAAAGACGCAAAGACAGCAAAGACGCAAAGACAGCAAAGACGCAAAGACAGCAAAGACAGCAAAGACGCAAAGACAGCAAAGACGCAAAGACAGCAAAGACAGCAAAGACGCAAAGACAGCAAAGACGCAAAGACAGCAAAGACGCAAAGACAGCAAAGACGCAAAGACAGCAAAGACGCAAAGACAGCAAAGACGCAAAGACAGCAAAGACAGCAAAGACAGCAAAGACGCAAAGACAGCAAAGACGCAAAGACGCAAAGACAGCAAAGACGCAAAGACGCAAAGACGCAAGATGGATACAACACATAATACGCAGACACAACACAGATACAACACATATACCTAATATATACAGAATATCTATACACAAAACTAAGCGCTTAACGCAGATAGTTACCCGCGCACTGCATGGGCTTTGCGCCGAACACGAACTGCAGGGGGGTTGATTTCAGCCCCCTGAGATCTCAAAAACTACGCTACGTAGCGAGAAGCGGAAAACGGAATTTGATAGCTTGATACATGTTCTATCGAAAGTATAAAGTATTGTTTTAGGTCAGGTCAAAATTGAGGTCACCAGAGGTCATCAAAGGCCAAAATTTTCATTTTTTCCTGTTTTAGGACATCGCTCCAGAAATTCCCATATATCCCAGAAACTATGCTAGTTAGAAGAAAAAAAACAGAATAAAAGAAAACGTCAGCCAGTGAAATTTGCAATCGCTAAGGTGTCCTCAAATTTGACCCCAGGTCAATATTTGAGGCTCCAGAGGTCATAAAAGAAAAAAATGACGTTTTCTTGTTAAATCGTTTTTCGCTATTAACTTTGTATGTAATAAAGATAACGGAAACCTGTTTACGCCATTGTGTTTATCTTGTCAAGGCCCTTTGAATTATGTACATGGTGACCTTGTTAAGTTAACTTAAAAATTTGACCTCAGGTCAAGGTCAAGTAGTGACCCAAGTAGGGCATGTTGCATGTGGGAAGATGTGTCTCGACGAGACAAACACATTGATGTCTGTTTCACTTCTCTATCTTCACTATGTCGGGAGTTATTGACACAAAAATATGATGGTGAACTCGCATGACCTCAAAATGACCCAATAGGGGTCACTGAAAAAAACTTACACTTGGATCATCAATAATATCCTATAATAACATGATCCAGAAGTAATTGAACTAATATCATGCATATCCTTAACATTTGTATATTTCCCCATTGACAACCTGATTATGGGGAGGTTACGAAATTGACCTAACCTTAGGTCACCGATATCAAAATTCCGAGATAAACGAATTGTAAGTACGTATGCCCTCATGACATTCTGTAAGTTTCAAACTGATCGGTGAAAAACTCTGGCTTTGGCACAACTGCAAACATTTTTGGAGGGGGGGTCACTTGACCTGGTCTGGTCATCTGACCTGAGATGACCCGAGGATATTTTTTTGCAAAGTGTGCGCAATTGATGTCCTGACAGGTGTGCGAAACCCCGGCGGCGCTGCGCGCCGCCGTTTTTTCGCTATCTTTGAAAAGCCTGAGGGGGGGGGGGGGCGGAAATCAACCCCCTGCAGTGCGCGGGTTAATGCTTGTCAAAATATGGCTGCTGATTTGCCGCGAACGAAGCTGCTAAATCTGAGGCCCGGAGATAGGCGATGTTTAGCCTGTGGATGGGTGAGTGACACCAGTAGAAGCAGCAGCAGCACAGAGTCGCCGCACCAGCCAAGGCTGTTGAAGGACATGTTGAAGACAGACGCATTGGAGACCAGACAGGAGCCCACAGAATTACGTCACGGGACTCGAGCCGCGCCTGCTACTGACTCACAGCAGAGGGCAGAGGCACAGCTGTGGCATGGTTTAAAGTTCTTTTTAATCATTGCAAACACATGCATCTCTTTAAACCTTGATACGTTAAACACAATTATATTGCATCTACGGCCACGGACACTATTTATTGTGTCCTTGTTTTACATGAAAATGTGAACATCGAAGGTCGTGTCTTAACAATGCACATGCGAAATGGCATGCGTCGAGGACAGGAGAGCTCGAGCTCGAGGAGAGGAGAGCTTGAGGAGAGGAGAGTTCAAGAAGAGGAGCGCTCGAGGAGAGGAAATTTCGAGGAGAGGAGCGCTCGAGGAGAGCTCGAGCTCGAGCTCGAGGAGAGCTCAAGGAGAGGAGCGCTCGAGGAGAGGAGCGCTCGATTAGAGGAGAGCTGGAGGAGAGAAGCGCTCGAGGAGGAGAGCGCTCGAGAAGAGGAGAGCTCGAGGAGAGGAGCGCTCGAGGAGAGAAGCGCTCGAGGAGAGGAGAGCTCGTGAAGAGCTCGATGAGAGGAGCGCTCGAGGAGAGGAGAGATGGAGGAGAGAAGCGCTCGAGGAGAGGAGAGCTCGAGGAGAGCTCGAGGAGAGGAGCGCTCGTGGAGAGCTCGATGAGAGGAACGCTCGAGGAGAGGAGAGCTCATGGAGAGCAGTGTATGGATGGCAGTTGTACAGTGCTGTTATTCAGTCGGGCTGTCCATATTAGGCAGTGATGCGACGGTCCGAGAGTGGAGTTCTTCCAGCTTGTAGGGAAACTCGTATTTACATATGCAAGCTATCTACACAACAGTGAAACCTCCGAAGCCACGCGTCTGTTTACAAAAGCTAGTCTCTTCATTTTGACGCCGGTGACGTCACATTACAGAGAAGAAGAAAAATATTATCACAGAACAATTGTTTTAATTTAGATCAGTGAATCTATTTTCTGAGCAATTATGTATAGTTCACAACGGGCAAAGAAGATCACTTTTTCCGACAGCTTTGAGGATGTCAGATGCGTGGCTGAGAGGTTCATTTCGCATTCCGACACGTGCTGACAACTCCGTGGCTGAGAGGGTCCCTTCGCATTCCGACACGTGCTGACAACTGCGCGGCTTGACGATGCGCCCACACAACACAGAATGAATCCATAAGGCATTCAACACAGAGGGTACACGGTCAAAGCGGGGCGAATACAATATTGAGACTGGAGAGAGATACTGCCGGAGCATGGGAACAAATAGCTCGATTTGACTCTTTTCAAAAGCAGTTGCCGGAGGACATTCGTGATTACGAATGCACGTATTATTCAATTGACGTAACTTCGAATTTGGTTAGCCACGTTCACAACTCAAAATGTATGATCACCTTCTTTGTGATTTTTGTTTCGTTTTCACACTTTTCGGAGAAGATTGAATTGCTCATTAAATGATCAAAACAGTAACCAATGGCACGAGCCTGTTTTCCGAGCGTCACCAGTACCTCTGTCACAGTGATAATATACCCATCACTTCACCCGTGACGTCAGAGAGGATGTCTCGCAAAGTGTACAGAGCGGGGTCTACAGAGAGGGAGGGGAAGGGTAGGGGGGTGTCAGTGCCCGCTGCCTGCGCGCCGAAGACTGAAGATCGCTGGCCTCATTCTGCTGGCTGGTTATTGGGTGTGGGGCCGGGCTGGGGCGTGGGAGGGGCCTCAGAGGGGCGGGCCTAAGAGGGGAGGGGCCTCAGTGGGGCGGGGTATCATATAAACGACACATACACACACACACACACACAGAGAGAGAGAGGCATGCCTAGCAGAAATGGAGCTGCCACAGCCTACCCTGTACGAAGATGAGACGGTAGCGAAACTGCCTCCCTTCTTGCGACCTTGAACAGACAGACAAACAAGCGCCGACACAATCACTGACCGTCCCCAGACACCAACGGCAGCGGTGGCCCTCGTCTGACGTCATACTGTGACGTCACACGCGGTAACCGCTCCTCCCCAGAGAACACACACGGGCGAATGGTGACGTCACTGGAGGAGTTGTGCTGGTGAAAAGGCAGACCTTGTCGCTGCAGGTTTTTGATGATGGACCAGTGTTAAATAACTGCATCAGTTGCAGCGGTGTTTAACTAGAGATCACCACGTGCTAGATGAGTGATGACAGCAACGTGAATTGGCTAACTTCTCCAATGACGTCATACCCCGAGACAGTCGGCGGCACCTCTGTTGCGGTGATATTTATAAATCTGCTCAATTTAGCTACTTCAAGAAAGACACCAAAGTAGAAACTTAGGCCGGATATCATCTCGAAACAGTACTTGCACTGGCCATTTTCGCCAGTATTGTTTTCAGAGCGTTCTGACCGCACCGGCCGCCGTCCGCCGCCTGTCTCCGTGGGGTACCTCAGGGTGGCAATGTGGTGGCAGCGGTATTTACCCTGTACATGGCAGAGACCGTCTGGAAGGAGGAGCCCTTAGTACGTTTGCCGCCTGCAACAGTCGGTGGTCAGTCACCACATGCTGTCCGAGCAGCTTACGTAGCAACCTTCAATTCAACAAGGTGTTAAGTCCTATAGCGATAAGCATTGATTTTGTCAAAAGATAAGCTAGGTACTCAATAGCGTACTTTAGCCTGATGGAGTAAGTTACTGAGAAGAACTACCGAACAGGTACCACTTGAAGGCTCTTATAAACGCGCCCTGCAAAGGGAATGTTTCACCTTTCTAAAAGTTGTCAAATATACGCAGCTTATAGTGGAAAATATGAAGTAAGTGCTGCTGAAAACGATGGTGATATTTTACATCTCTAAAAGTCACTTAACTTTATACAAATTAACTTTTTAGGGCGGATAATGACGTCTTTATTGAGCTATAGAGAGCTATAGAGAAAATCTTTACGCTGCCAAATATATAGCATAATCGTTTCAAGCAATTATGGCGACTTAAATACAAACATTGTGGAACTTTGTCTTCTCCCGCACAGAACACAATTGTGAGTGCGAGGCATTGCGATAGCTCAATATGTATTAAAAAAAACACATATTAAACAAAACAATCAGTCCATAACTGAGACTTCAAACAACGCGAAAACTTCAACTTGGACCTCAACCTATCGCGTTGGCCGTTGTTGACATCGTACTCTCAGCGGGTAATCCAGCCAAGGTTCGAAAAATACAGGTCGTCTGACTTCCAGGACCAACAATCTTGAAGTGGCCGTCAGTTAATCCTCGCCCTGCTGGGGAAGGTAAATTTTACTCCCCCCCCCCTCCCGGATTTTATCAATAACTTGAAAACTATGCGGAAGAGTCACACCTGTAGTACCTTAGGCTGCATCAATGCTCTGTCTTCTCACAAAATGTCACTGAAATTGAGGTAGTACTTTGGATGATAATGACGTTTTAATGACGTCATGTCATGTCATTTTGAGTGGAAAAATGATAAATGTTTGAAAATTCGTAGAAAATCGAGTGCTAATGAAAATTGCAAATGAAAAATAATAAAAAGAAGTAAATTACATTTTTCTCAACATGGCTATCTCGAATTTACCAAATTCTGGGTTTTTACCTCCAATTTTTTTTTAAAATGTAATTACCGCAAAATATTTTGTTTTAAAGGATAATAAAAACGGAATATATGTTAGAGAACCAAGTATGGACGATACTCAAACCAAATTTCAAAGCAATATCTTTATTTTTGACTGACTTATGGCTTCCTAAGTATAAGTAACTCATGACATCATTTTGTTGTTGATTTTAGTGATTAGATACAGACAAATAAACACCACCGCTGTATTTCTGAGACAAAGCTAGTCTACAAACATGCCTTTTGTATTTAGATTATCAATTTCAAATTTTGTCCTTTTGTGACCTGATCTTGACCTGAGGGCAATTATATGGGGTCAGGGTATGCAAATGGTTTTTACTATCGAATTATACGTGTAAAATAGCACATACAACATGTGTCGAATGCCTTTGGTAGACATGTGACCTGTGACCTGCCATTGACCTTGACCTTTGCTTACAATTTCACTTTCCCTTATACGAGAGATGCATTATACATTTTAGAGCACCTTGTGCGATAATAGTCGCAATCTAAGGCTTTAGATGGTAAGTATGGTTCAAAAACTAAAATACCTCAAGTGTGACCTTTAACCTGATCGTGACCTGACATGTGACCTTATTTTTAAAAAGAAAATCGGGTGTAAGTTATATTCGTCTCCTTGAAAGCTTTCGCTCGCCGCCTTGCGCGTCCCGCTGAGGCCATGAATTCGGAATATACGAGGGATAATATTTACCCCCCTCAGCGAGGCGGGACTTGCATAGACCCCCTTTTGAAATTCGAAATTCAATTGCTCAAAAACGGACAAGTTTTTGGGAAAATGACCTTTATAATTTAGACTTTTCAATAACGGCCAAAGATAATGGCTATCTCAGTCCAAAACCAATACAAAGGTGAAACATTCCCTTTAAATCATTTTTACCTGCGGGAAGAGCAATGTGTCATACGACAAACCGGCATTCCGTAGATACATATTTACAAATTCTAGACATTTCTATCACAGAATGCAAGTTCATCATATCTGAAGCTATCTGATCATATCTGAATCATATCTGAATTATGATGGCGATGCCATCTACCGGGAACCTCCGAACAATTAATTATCGTTATAACGTTTGTGTCGGTGCTGCCATGTATCAACTGATTGCCGAACTACTAGTTTTGGTGCGCGCCGGTGCTGGCAACCATTGCTCACCCTTGCCGCCAGCATCCTGGCCGCCCGACTGGCCAGGATGGTCAGCGAAGATGTCCGAAGCCAGCTTGTTGGAGCCCTTCTTGAGCTGGTCCACCACCGTGTCGTTCAGCGGGTCCTTGTTCTTCTCCAGCCAGCCGATCAGATTGTACGCCACCTGTTTGCAGGAATTGGAACTTAAACTTGGTGCTCGGCCACCAGGGTTACATATGTAGCGTGTTGATTAGAACTTCCTATTTTGTTTGACGAAGTTGATGGAAATTGCATGGTGAGTAACTATAACTATTGGAGCTTAACACTAATTTATGTTATCTCAAAAAATACTTGAAGACAAATATAAAACAAAATATAGAGGCAGGCACCATACAACGGTCAATGAAGTACATTGCATACCTAGGTATGTCCCACTGGTGTCCTATTACCAGCTGCAGCGAAATCTGCTCACAAACTGTTGAAGCCCTTCCGCGACTTGGCGTCTCAATTGCTCCACATTGTGAAGAGGTGAGTAAAGGACGCTCAGAATCGCACCATTCTCCACATATAACACCTGAGCCACCGCTGCATCACAAAGGCATAAGGAGCCTCAGATCCTCCGTAACATGCCTCCGCAGTAACTGCACATAACACAGCCATCACTGCAGTAATTGCGTATAACACAACCGGCCGCGCGTCTCACCGTGCCAGCATAGTGGACGATGGCGAAGTGGGACTCGACCTGACCCGTCTTGGGCGGCTTGGGCTTGATGAAGCAGGACGACTTGCCCAGGTGGTTGTTCTTGAGCTTCTCCTCGAACGTCTTGTCGGTGGCCTTGGGGAACATGCTCTCCTCCTCGAGGATCGAGAGCACACCCATGGGCTGCGCGTGGCGGGCACGAGTGTGTCAGATGCGGTAATGATGTCTTACAGAGGAGGGAAGGCGGAGAGGAAGCCCATAATGGTCACAAGGGGGTCAATGGTGGCACTGAAGTGGGAAAGAAGAGGGGAAATAAGATGACCATGGGCTGTGACACACGGGAGAGATGCCACATAGCAGGCGGGATGAACGACTTAGAGACCTACAGTTGGCTGATGAAGAAGCAATCCTCCTCGGTGATCAAGGGGACTTACATGGGTCAAAGGGACGTTGTGGTGAAAAGGGAGTCAGTTGTGGTCAGTCAAAACACAAAAAAGTGGGGACTGGACAGCACACCGATCTGCTAAAGTTGGGGTCAAAGGAGTGAAAGGAGTCAAAGGAGTGTAGGGTGGAGGACAGAGGAGAATGGAGTGTCAGAGCGTTTACATCGTGCAACGCTGGAGTGGGAGAAACAGGACCACAAGAGCACACTACACATTCCAAAATAAAAATTGTACCTGTTACTTTTACTTGTCTGACAAGTAACAGTAACAAGTAACCACTAGAGCGCAGAATTGACGACAGTTTTATATTATCTTGCATTGCAATCACTGCAGTAAGGAGCGAAATGGCTTAAACATCAATGATAAAATGTATCAAATCATCTGTGATATGTCAATGGATTACTAAGGTAATCATGAATGTTGAGATCGTTTATTTTATTACGTGCATTGGAAAATGTTGCTTAGAAGTAGTAATCAAAACGAATACAGTAACATTTAATCTTTCAACAAACAGTCCCTTTATACCATGCGTACAAAGAACACCCTACAGCATTGACTGACGATCAACTGAGCAGCAAGCAATCTGGAGCATGCTGCAAACCTTGCGGTTGCGGTTGGGCATGCGGGTGTTCCGGTTGCGGTTACGGAACTCTCGCTTGCAAACATTTCGGTGACCAATACAGGCATGCAGTGGACTATCGACAATGTTTATTTATCTAGCGCATATTTACCAGATCTACTTGCAGATCTTCTATTCCCCAGTTCTTAAGTAAGACAGCAAACTTACTTATGTTAAGCATTCCTCTAGTTAGAGTAGTAGATGACGCGCAGAAGAAGTGTCGGACGAGAAGCATGCGGAGGACTCCACCACCGACCGCCTACGTCATTACCTTCTCCATCAGATCGATACAGGCCTGCAGATCCATCCCGAAGTCCATGAACACCCAGTTAATGCCCTCGCGCTTGTACTCTTCTTGCTCAAGCACGAACATGTGGTGGTTAAAGAACTGCTGGAGTTTCTCGTTGGTGAAGTTGATGCAGAGCTGCTCGAAGCCGTTGAACTAGAACGGGAGAGGATAGGAGTGGCGTGAGGCCCGTCGGTTGCTTGTGTACAGAGATGTGCTGCTTGTGTAAAGAGATGTGCTGCTTGTGTCCAGATATGTGCTGTCTGTGTTTAGGGATGACGATACCCGATAAAGGCGCTGTGTGCGTGGTGTGGTATCCTAGAAAAAGGTCTGGGCTGTTGGAAGGAAAGCGATCAAAGAAAAACCTGCATCGAAGAGTCCTCCGGAGCCCGGGTGATCAGGAATCACGAAGGATGTGTCAGGCTCCTTCCATGCGGGATAACTCTCCGGCCCAACTACGACGAAAATGGAAAGGGACAAAACAAGGCGACCTCAGATTAGCCTTTGCCATGATGCTGTCTTTTTTCATTAAGGAAGTTAAATTTAACCCTCGCCCTACGGGAGCTTTTTCACTTTCGCCCTACGGGGTCCTAAAAAGATTTATCCCCTGTTAATTTCCAAACCAAGCAACATAGAGCAACGCGGTAAGAACCAACATATTGCCTGTCATGTTTGAAATCTAACAGTATGCAACTTTTAGGTTTCGGGCCAACGAGTGACCTTCCAGCTCAACGAGTGATCTTCCAGCTCAAGACCTCGATCGACCACGTCCAGAACGCGATTTTGCTCTGTCAGTAAACCTAAAAATAAGAAATTGATCAATGTAAATAAAAAAGGCATGTTCCTAGACCAGTTTTGTCTCAGAAATATAGAAAAGGTAATTATTTATTCGTATCTGGTCAAAACAAAAGTCCAAGAAAGTTATTAAAAAATGACGTCATGAATTTCTTACTCTTAGGGAGCCATCACTCAGTCAAAAACAGACATTTCTTTAAAATTTGGTTTGAATATTTTTCATACTCAGTTCTCTCACATATATTCCGTTTTTTTTTAACATCTTCGAAAAATTTGATTTTGTGGCGATTTTTCAACAACAAAAAATTTGTTTTTGTTCATTTTAGGGGGCAAAACCCAAAATTTCGAAAATCCAAGATTGCCATTTTAAACAAACTGACATTTTGTATCTTTGATTAATTATGTTTGCAATTTGCTTCAAAACTCTGTTTTCTACCATATGTCAAACATTTATCGTTTTTCCACCAACATGACGTCATCGAAACATCAGTATTTCCTAAATTTCTCAACCAATTTCAATGCAAAAATTTACAGCATACGTATAATTGTTGTATACTTAGCTACTGAAAATTTCAGCAAGATGCACCTCATGTCTAAAAAGGTATACAATAAAAACCTCAGGGAGGTCGTTTTAGGACCCGCCCCCCCCCCCCGTAGGGCGAGGATTAATACGTATTTTCCCGAGTTGAACTGCAACCGATCATTTTTCAATTGGAATTTTATAAAAATATGGGAAACTGTCCTTATCGATTTTGGTAAAGCTGAAAAGCGGAAGATTGAAGTAGAAAAGACATTTTACCATGCAAGGTTTCCAATTTTGTTCGAGTTTTTGTCATAACAAAGGAAAGGGAAAATATTCGACTAAGTTATCTTGTAAACAACGCCGTTGCACATAAAGTTGTATCTTATGTGTCATGGCATCACACAATAGAAAATCGTGTCTTACAATGCTTGAAGATACAAGGAAGCAGGTTACTCGAAACCTAACATGGTCCCGACTTCGGAAGGTATTCCCATATCCCTGGTTAGCGGCGATGAAGCGGAAAACCTCGATATCCATGGAGACTCCGTGGCGAGAGGCAGACGTTTCCAGGATGACGACTATGTTCATATATAGGAAACTACAAACGGCCTAGCCTATCCCTACAGCCGGGGACTACTTATGAAGTCGACAGGGAGCACAACAAAGTGACTAACGACGAGGACGTGGTTGCCTCAGGAACGCCGGTGAGCCGTCCTGGTTGTTGACTTCCAACCGACTGAGGTTGCGCAGCTGGAGTCGGGTCCTCCCAACAGGTGACGCAGGATCGAGCGTGCTGACTGGAGTACTTACCCGATATTCAGCCCTTCTTTCCTGACGACAAGCCGCCCTCTTTCGGACGCGTATTTGCCATCGTCTGGACCAGTCTTCAGCCTCTTCTGGACTCATATTCGGCCTCTTCTGGACTCATATTCGGCCTCTTCTGGACTCATACACAGCGGGATGGGTGTTAGTCGTGGGCTGAAAGCTGTGTTAGTCGTGGGCTTGCAGCTGCGCTGCAGACTGCTTCGTCACCCGTTGAAATGACCGGCGGAGCCAGAAGCCGGGAAAAGCGGAGGCGAATGGCTGCTATTTACAGTGGTTTCTGTTCCACCTCAATGACTGAGGAGGGATACAGAGGGGTACAGCTGTAACGCCAAACAGGGTATGGAGGCCTGACAGATGTGCCCGACAGATCAACCTGGTGGCGGTCAGTGGAATTCGAGGGAGCATTCAGGGGTGGGGGCACTCACGGATGCTCTGATGCACTCAGGGGCACGCGGGAACACGCGGGTCACGCTGTGTGGTGCACGCAAAGCGGGAAAACCCCGAGCAGAGAAATCACCGTATCTGGAATGGCCACTCCATCCAGAAAGGAGTAACTCGGAAGATGCACTCCAGCGGCCGGGGAACTCAAACTGCGTGGGGTTGCTGCAGTTTTGGCTGGTGGTCTTTACCTTCTCCATCAGCTCGATACAGGCTTGCAAGTCCATTCCGAAGTCCATGAAGACCCAGTGAATTCCCTCCCGTTTGTACTCTTCTTGCTCAAGCACGAACATGTGGTGGTTAAAGAACTGCTGGAGTTTCTCGTTGGTGAAGTTGATGCACAGCTGCTCGAAGCCGTTGAACTGGTAGAAAGGTCGGGGGTTAGTGTGAAGAGAGTCGGTCATGAAAATAGAACGGTGCCACCTGCCAGTGTGCTGTGTTTAGGAGAAAAATGACAATTGTATCCCATATGATGATATGAATGGAGTGACGATTGCATGCTAGGGATTGATACCGATGGCACTAATCCATAAATTGTCGGCCAATCAATGTCAGAGAGTGTTGTTGGTAATTTTACCTTCCAAATAGAAGGAGAGAATTAAACGAGAGTGTTGCATTCAGCAAGGTTGTGTAATGAACTGTGCAATGTGAACGGCTACCCGTGATAAGGACAAGCTCTTGCTCTGAAAAGTAAGTTAAATGGACTGGAACTCTATTACGAAGATGACTATTGTGGGTCACTGTGTGGGCATGGGTGAACAAAACGGCTTGCGCCAGCAAACATGCGTGGTCGCTGCGCGGGCCAGCAAAACGGAGCCTGCCGTGACATTTGTGACTGTTCCCGCAGGGTGAGGTGCCTGGAACGGTCATCAGTAAACGAGCGCCCGTCACATCGTGCGCCCGTCACATCGTGGTGGGTGGGTTTTCGAGATCTGTGCATCATTGTCGAATGTCGACACAAATAACACCATGTAATTGGTCAGTGTACATTTTACTAGTGATATATATCGTTTACCAATAAATCACGCAGTAGTATAGTTTTCGCGGTTAATATATTTTATTGTGATATAACTTATTGAATATTTTTATCTCTCAAATAAGCCCCAAATACAATTCGGGCACATTGATTTGGAGATAATCTAGTTTCTAAGTTTTACAAACTTTAAGTGTGCAACTGCCCATATGTCTAGGAATAACTGATTGGTAACAAATTTACCCATACAACAAACCTAGCTTCCCTCAACATCAAAGAAACCTGCCAAACTCAAACAAAATGCCGACATTTTCGCGTTTCGCATCCCCCAGAGCGGCCGACTCACGTCGAAGATCTCGAAGCCGGCGATGTCGAGCACGCCGATGAAGTGGTGGCGCTTCTGCTTAGTGTCCAGAGTCAGGTTCACCTTCTTCACCAGCCACTTGAACATGCGGTCATACATGGCCTTGGCCAGGGCGCCCACTGAGTAGTACACCTGTTGGCGGCAGTTCAGGTGAGTTCAGATAAGGTCAGAGCTGTGAAGGGTCATGTCAGTTTAGGTCAGGTCATGTTTGAGCTGTGAAGGGTCAGATTAGGTCAGGTCAGGCCAGGTAAGATCTGTCAAGGGTTAGGTTAGGTTAGGTCAGAGAAGAGTCAGGGCAGGTCAAGAAAGGGAAGTTCAGAGGAGGGTCATGTCAGGTCAGATCAAGTCGGGTCAGGTAGCGACGGGTCAGTTCACATGCGGTCAGGTAAGTTGGTAGGATGGCCAGGGTGGGGAAGGGGCCAAGAAGAGTTAAAACACCTCACGCCTTTGCAAGACGATATACCTTGTCCTTGTTGCAGCCCTGGGTGCTACAGGGTACCCACCTGGCCCTTGTTGCGGCCCAGGTTGTTACAGGGTACCCACCTGGTACTTGTTGCGGCCCTGGGTGTTACAGGGTACCCACCTGGTCCTTGTTGCGTTCCAGGATGTTGCAGGTTACCTACCTGGTCCTTTTTGCGGCCCTGGGTGTTACAGGGTACCCACCTGGTCCTTGTTGTGTTCCAGGGTGTTGCAGGGTACCCACCTGGTCCTTGTTGCGGCCCTGGGTGTTATAGGGTACCCACCTGGTCCTTGTTGCGGCCCAGGGTGTTGCAGGTTACCCACCTGGTCCTTGTTGCGGCCCTGGGTGACGAATTCGTTGCCGACCTTGATCCTTGGCTTCAGCAAGTTATTATAGAGAGTCGGGCCGTCCACGCCGACCAGCTTTGCCACGCGCTCGCCCTCCTGCGTGACGTCAGAACGGTGACGTCAGAGCGGTGATGTCAGAGTTTGGAAGTCGCCGCGGTGTCGGTGTGTGTGGGGAGAGGGGGAAGGGAAGAGGTTAGTCAGATCGGACCGCTGGGCCGCTGCTGGGAGGGCTCACTCAGGGGAGGGGGAGGGGTGCTACAGACGCCGACTTGGAGGTGGCGTGCCCCGGGGTCAGGGTGCTGACTCTGCCGGAGAGGGTGCACACAGGGTGCATGGGGGTTGCAGGGGACTACAACCCATACTGCACAGGGTGTATGGGTTGCAGGGCGCAGACGGGGCACAACACGGGTGACGGCACCCTCAGACGACTACAGTCCCGGTCAGCAGGGGACTTGACGGCGGGGTCACGCTCACAACCGCGGCTGCTGAAGTATATACCGAACCACTCGGCTAACAGCTGATAACACCAGAGCGAGTCTGATGGATCAGGGTACATGCCGACGAATGGGGTTCTGATACACAGCGTTCAGATTGACAGCGGGAGACAAGGGTGTCCGCCCGACCAAAGTCGCCGGGTAACGATCTGATGTGACTACCAAACAACGGTGTGCAGTTGCTTTGTTGGTGTTAGAGGTTTTCAAACGCTTAGTAGGTAGTTTGTAACCCTTAGTAGGTAGTTGGTAACCCTTAGTTGGGTAGTTGGTAACCCTTAGTAGGTAGTTGGTAACGCTGAGTAGGTAGTTTGCAATGGCAAGCTTTGCTCCATAAAGTTGCACAGTTGTTAATTGGATCACGTTAGGGAAAGAGAGTTCATGCGAAGTTGTTAGAACAAATACGTTGCATCAATGTGTCGTGCAAAATCGGTCATGAATATGCAGTTGTCATGGCAACATACGAAAGCAGCGCCGTGATTTCTTACCATGTACTTATTCGTAAATATGAATAAGTATATGGTCTTACCATTGGCCTCCACACAATATGTTTCGCTGTACTTCGAAAAGGCAAAAATGTGTTCAATTTGACGAGTCACAACGACCAAAATCGCCACTGTTAAGATGTTTGACAACTAAGTTAATTATTTGACAAATACTAGGAAATCTTTGCAATTTCTTTGCTCAGAAATTTTAAAGGCCAATGAAAAATCAGGCGATATCACCAGTAATGCAGCTTTGAACACAGAAATTACGGTCCAGCAGCAGAAATCACGCAGCGCGAACCAATCGTCAGCTTCGGGCGGCCAGCTCGCCCGGAACGCTGTCAAAACCAAACACGGAAAACAAACAAGATGGCGGCCGAGTTGCGGCGGGCGGCCGGCAGGCGGCAGCAGCAACAGCAGTGGCGGCGGCGGCGGCGGTTGGTTGCCTTACTTCGGCTCCATCTGCCTCGGCCTGCTCTTCCCGGCCGCGCTGTTTGAACTTCAGAGTGCCCAGGTGCATCACCGACGCCACGATCTTATAAATGTTATCCTTGTCCTGCTGCGTAAATCCGAGGATGTCGAACGATTCCTGTGAACGGTGGTGCGGTCAGCTGAGTGGCGCCGCTGGCGGCCGCCATCTTGGATGGCGGACCGCGCTCGCACTCACCTCGGAGCCCTCGGCCTGCGCCTGCTCCTCTCGCCCCTTCTGACTGAACTTCATCTCGCCCAGGTGCATCACGGTGGCGGTGACCTTGTAGATGTTCAGCTTCTCCTCCGCGGAGAAGTTGAGGATGTCGAAGGCCTCCTGTGGAGCGGAAGCAGCGGCGCGGCGATCCCACCCGGTGACAACACAGGCCGCAGCCGGCGGCGAGATACACCCAAAAATGGCGACCGATAGGGGCAAAGATGGCAGCTGAGCAACTACAAAATGGAGGCTGAAGTACGCCAAGATAGAGGCCGAAATACGCCAAGATGATTGGCAAGAAACGCCAAGATGGCGGACAAACTCTCGAGAAGTCGATGGGGACGGTGCACGGATGGTGCCCGAAAAATTGTTTTGAAATGATCTTTCCTAAGTGGTAAATTTGGGTATTTCCCAGATGTCAAAGATGTTAGAAATACTACTGTTTTTATTTTAATATTTTAATTAATAATGTCATAACATATTTCCTTGATTTATGTAGTTCCAAATGTATGTACATTTTCAGGGAATTTACCTTTACAGGGGATAGTTTTTAGCCTGGGGACTACTCAGCACCTGGTTGAAAATTATACCCAGGGAAGTTGCCATAATCGGCATTGGTTGTTCAGAAAAATCACTAACTTTTTCAGCTTTATATTGAAGTCCCCTGTTGACATTGAACGCAGCGGCTGCGGCCTGTGGTCTTCCATCCCCGCAGCGTACAGACAAGCGCATTACAATATCAACTAACAGACAAGCGCATTACAATATCAACTAACTTAGCGACTGTCTTTACTTCATACCAATTATGAAAGACGTTACATTAAAGGAAACTGTTCACTTTCTCAGCGTTTAATATGTACCGTACCACAAGCGGGCATCGTACCCCCATCGCTGATTGGCTGATTTGTTGACGTTTCATCCGGGTGTTTGACCCCTTCTCCGAGACTGTAGTAGGCGGCAGACGTAGCCATAGTCAGGTCAGGTCCACCCACTGGTGTTGTATCACGTCACGTGTCATACAAAGATAAACTTACTTTTCTCTACAGATATCCATCCATAGTCCAAACCAAAGTCATATTCGTATTTTTGAACTCAATATGCCCCGTACTGCCAACTATCAAGCAATCTGTCAAGGAAATCCCGCTCCGTGTCCCTTATAAGGGCAACACATCAGCCAATCAGCGATAGGAGACACGATGGATACTTGTGGTACGGTATATATTAAACAAAAAAGAAGGTGAACAGTTCCCTTTAACATGAGTCTGCAAGTCGCAACGCTTAGGAATTAATAAAGTTACAATACATTACCATATAATGCAAACAAATTGAACGCCAAATTATTTGTATTTGTATATTTAACTAAGAATTACATATAATTGCTAATAATTTCACAAATAGCTTTCGCCATGAAGCTTTACGTTACGACACTCGACCCACACCTATCTACTCAACCTGCGCCTATTTACGTTAGCACAACACAACCCCGTCGCTTGGCGGCTGCAGCTCACCGAGCGCACGGAGTGGGGGGGGGGGGGGGGAGGGGGAGGCAGAAGCAGGGCTAGAGGCGTCACAGAATAGGTAGCGGTACTTACGGCGTGTGGGTGGCAGGGAGCATGCTCACCGACTATCAAACACCTGCGACCGGCACTCGCTCAACACTCTGCGGCCTCAGCGACTCAGCCGGACACGGTAATCAGCCGGACACGGTAATCAGCCGGACACGGTAATCAGCCGGACACGGTAATCAGCCGGACACGGTAATCAGCCGGACACGGTAATCAGCCGGACACGGTAATCAGCCGGACACGGTAATCAGCCGGACACGGTATCCACTCGATAGTAGTTCATGACGCTGTTTAAATATGTTGAAATACGACATAGGCATTTGACATAGAAACAGCATTTACCTGCACAATTAAGAAAGGAGATATCTGTACTTGGATAATCGTCGTTATTGTATGCATATGGCCTAACACGTCGTTAAAGAAATAATGTGCATCACATTTTCTAAGCCATAATGTTAAGCAAAGTTACCCTTCTTATTCCGGCGGTATAATGTAAAGTTATTTTGTATTTCGCAGATATTCTTGAAAAATTATTTCGCGCAGCCCTATTTCGACGGAAACGCCAATAATTTCGTGTGTTTTTTATCTAATATTAATTTGAATGCACGGCAGCAGAAAATAAGAGATTTTTATATTTTTCATAATCGATGCATTAAAAAACCCACAGAGATACCAGCGTTTGGATCGGCAGTCGGACTCCGCACTGATGAGTACCTTGCCCATCACTATCGCGCCCGCCAAGTGCTCGGTACTTACATCGCACTCTAGCATCATTTCGCCGTCGTCCACGCCGGGAATCGTGGTCTTTCCCTGCGACACGAACCGGTAGGTGCGGATACTCTGATTCAGGAGCAGCATATCTGCCGGCGTTAGAGGTGGGCGCAAACAGTGAGTGTGACGTCACACGCAAACAGAGTGTGACGTCACATAGGCCGTGTCCTGTTCGGCTGGTGACCGGGGTCGGCTGGGGCACGACCGGAGGTGCAAATTGAAGATTTTGACATACTTGGGAGACTGTTAAGTCTTGGATTTTAAAAATAACGTGACAATATTGACGTATCAATATATTTTACATCATCCTTTTCTTACTTCAGGATAATTTCACATAGAACTTAGTAATTACACATGTTTGCGATTACAAACGCAAGAAAATATTGCAAACCTCACAGGAATCTATTTCGCAAACATTCACCACCTCTGAATTACCGATTGTAAAGCAAAATGTAAATACAAACTTAGTAATCCAGCAAATTTGAAATCAAGAACATTTGTATTAAAGTTGATGCTAATGACAAATAATTTGATTGTTAACAAATTGATTTAACAAATATTTACATTGCAGTTTATTTTTGTATTCAAAATAAAATTAGTTATAGAAAGAATTATATTTTAATCAACATTTCATCGGAATACAAACTCTGACTGTAAAAAATCCATCTTGGTAAACAATTAGAGTAAGCAGAATTTGTCCATTCACCGGGTGACGGAGTATAACAACAGAACTACTCTCAAAAGAAAGATCGTTGAATTTCTCGACCATTTTTTCACCTAACCTAGCCGATTTCCAAAGTCGTAAAGAAAGAAGGTTCACTGCACATTGCACAAGACATCGTTGACCGCTACAATTATATGGCTATGCGGCTTCTCCGAGCGGGGGCGCCCCTCACATCATAGCGCAATCAGTAAGGTGCAGTGTACTTTGAATGCTGGTGATTCCTGTTAGAATTGCTCGGGATTTTGTTTTCCCGGCAGCTATACTTATGTATAAACTGAACCATTACCTTAACAACCTGGGCAATGTAACAACCTCACCAATAAAATAACCTCAACAGTAGAACAACGTCAACTATCAATGCAATTTCTGAAATTCAGAACCTCTGGCACACTGGAATTACAAGTTTGTAATTGCAAACATTGCCTCACTTCCGTCAACCTTTGAGAAATAGTCAATAGAACATGTGCAATTGCAAACATTTCTACAAACAATATCTTTGTAAACTAGTTTGTAAATAGTAAATTGAGATTTACTGCCCTGAAGTTTTGTGAAATCCAAACTACAAACATGTGTAAACAATATTTGTAATAACAAAGAAATTATTTACAAATATAAACTGTTTTACTTTGTGAAGTTGGCTTCTCGGGCCAATTTCACAAAGCCAAATAGTTTCTAATTATAAAGAATTTCTTTGTTATTACAAATAACTTTTACACATGTTTGTAGTTTTGATTTTACAAAACCCCAGGGCAGTAAATCTCAATTTACTATTTACAAACTAGTTTACAAAGATATTGTTTGTAAAAATGTTTGCAATTGCTCATGTTCTATTCTCAAAAGTTGACGGAAGTGATGAAATGTTTGCAATTACAAACTTGTAATTCCAGTGGGTCAGGGGTTCTGAATTTCAGAAACTGCATTGATAGTTGACGTTGTTTGACAGTTCAAGTTATTATTTTCTTGGTGAGTTTGTTACGTTGTCGAGGTTGTTAGGGTAATGGTTTAGTTATACATAGGTATAGCTGCTAAAAAGTTATTTCTCGGGATATTCGAACAGGGATCTCCAGCTTTGAAGTGCAGTCACAGTGCCCCTTACCGATTGCGCTGTGATGTGAGGAGCGCCTCCGCGCGGAGAAACCGCTTGGCGATATAATTACAGCGGTCAACGATGTCTTGTGCAATGTGCAGTGAACTTTCACCCTTTACGACGTAGGAAATCGGCTAGGTTAGGTGAAAAAATGGTCGAGAAATTCAACGATCTTTCTTTTGAGAGTAGTTCTGTTGTTATGCTCCGCCACCCGGTGAATGGCCAAATTCGCTTTACTCTAATTGCTTACCAAGATGTATTTTTACGATCAGAGTTTGCATTCCGATGAAATGTTAATTAAAAGATAATTATCCCTATAACTAAGTTCATTTTGAATTAAAAAAATAAACCACAATGTAAATATTTGTTAAATAAATTTGTTAACAATCAAATGATTTGTCATTGACATCAAATTTAATCAAAACGGTCTTGATTTCAAGATTTCTGCTGTACTAACATTTGTGTTTACAATTGTCTTTACAATCGGTAATTCAGAGGTGGTGAATGTTTGTGAAAAGTCTTTATGCGAGGTTTGCAATATTTGCTTGCGTTTTTAATCGCAAACATGTGTCATTACTAACGTCTTTGTGAAATTGGCCTCAGTTTGTAAATACAGTTCACAGTTTGAAAGGCTCACTTTCAAATTGTTGTCTGATACCCTGGTTTGTGACATGAGTGATTTTATAAAGACAAATTGCACCTCCAGTACGAGCACCGATACAGGAGCTGAGCTACAAGAGAAAAGAGCATAAAAGACGCGAACACCGAATGTGGTGCCGTATTGGGCGGTGGGATGAGAAAGGCTTGTTCCTTCGCTGAATGAATGATGCATTGGTGGATGCACTTTCGATGAGAGAGAAAAAAACGCTGCAGATTAAAGAGTCAGACTTAAATGTGAATTGATCATCAGCCATTGATTGCCACTCAGGCACAAGCCTTTCTGTGACCAGTTCATACCATCGAGCAAATCCACCACTTCTAAAACCGACACACCTACGCGAAATGGCATCGCAGCAGCCAGGGTAGGTCCAGCACACCACCATAGAATGGCAGGTTGGGGCAGATTGTATAACGTTAAAATAGGCCTGGCTCGATTCAGAAAGTCCCTGCGCTGTTATGCTGTGCCGCACTACACAGCGTCGTGCGGCGCAGTATAACACCAGGCCTCCCCTTCGTTTGCAGTATGGACTGCTCCAAACCCTGGCTGCTGCCTATTTCAGCTGACAATGGCGGTGCTAGAGAGACATGTGTGATCGGCCTAAGGCGTGGTGTGCATGGCCGCAAGCGGTTGAGCTGTCATGGTCGCTCTTCTTCGGAAAAACTTCGGAAGAATTTTGCATTACCGTGTTTGGAAAAATTCCTTGATATTTGTCACCCCTGATCGACAGACGATTTAAACTTAAAACAAAATGAGTTTTAAGAAAAACGCTGATAGTTAAAAGTACTACATAAATTAAGAACGTGAACTGGCCAATAATGACTGCTGCAACGCCTAAGAATATGCACACACGCCTGCTGTACGTACTCATGTCTTGCGAACACCGACCAGGTACTAAACAGAGCACACAGAAGGGGGAAGGGGGGGGGAAACGCAGTTGGCTCCATGGCTGCGTCCGGTGGCTGTCACTGCTCAAGTGCGACGCACAGACTTATGTACGTAAACATAAAGGGCATACGATGGCTGATCCCTGCCAACGTTCAACAGAAAGGGCAGAACAAGAGACGGTGTACAACACAGACACACACTGACACACACACAGGACGTTGGACGTTGGGCGTTGAACGTTGGACGTTGGGCGTTGAACGTTGGACGTTGGACGTTGGACGTTGGACGTTGGACGTTGAACGTTGGACGTTGGACGTGCGGGACGTCGCCGGTCTGCGGCTGCTAAGGCTGAGAACACGTAGACATCACAGAGAGAAGACGTGCCGGCAGATCTGCTGCGAAGGGAGGAGCCTATGGTAGTCACCATGACAACCAATCGTTGCCATGGTTACAGGCCGAGGGAGACGGGCGAGGTCGATGATGTCGATGCCGGATTCGATGAAGATTCCGAGAGGCTTCGCGGCGGAATTTGCAGACTTGTGTGGATTTTTCGCTCGTCTTGCGGAAATGTCTCCGATTGTTCGCTACTGTCCGCAGAGTGAGAGCGATGCGCGAGCAGCGCAGACTGAACGCGACACGACTCGCCTCGGGACAGCTCGGTGATGGTCGACTTGTTTTCCAGATAGGGCAAGATTCTAACACGCTGATTGCCATGTGCCCAAACAGCAGTTTGACTGTGTTATTGCAGCCGATTCTCCGAGCTTCCAGAAGCGAGTGTGACGTGTTCGAGCTGCTAGGCATGCAGTAAGCTTTCTGCTGAATTCGGCCGAGTGGGAGGTTCCCGTGCCACCAACGTCACCTGACATGACAGCTGCCGGTTTAAGTTTCATAAGTGATACGCCATTGAACTGACTGTTTTATCTCAGCTCAGAATCGCTGTCATGCCAAGAGACGTCAAAGGTGGTGACATTCGACGGTTGGGTGAGAGGTTAGCGAGGCAAAATTACATAAGTCGGGAGCCCGAGCGGCAGAAAGGCGCGTGTAGCAGGCCTTTGCTTTCTAGTGGGCGTGTTAGTGGGCGGGTAAGAAAATTGGTGCCGAGTCTTCATATCCCATACATGTGATATTAGGAATGAAATCTAACTTGAGAAAGATCGAACTGTAGCTGAGGCTGATTGTATTTTATATTTTTGTGCTGGTTCTTTTCAGAGATATCCAAGGGCCTGTTTGTTTCTGTGCTGGCGTATTCCATGCCAATGTCACACAAAAAAAAAAACATTAGTCAAATGGCTGCCGAATGGTACTCCTTCATATCAACCGTTCAGCTCTTGCTCCAATATTTTTGTTTTGTTTTTGTTTAGCTTTAAGCTTTGTTTTGTTTGTTTTTGTTCCAAGGTGCTATAGTAATCTATATCTGATACCGACTTTTGGGTCTCCGACATCAAATGGCAGGTCTCTGACAGCAGATGTCAGGTCTCTGACTGCAGATGTCAGGTTTCTGACAAAAGATGTCATGTTTCCGGCACGAAATTTGAAATGCTTTAAATGTCGGTTTTCTAGCACCAAAGTTCGGGTTTTTAACACTCAAAGTTCGGGTTTCTGACACCAGATGTCTGGCCCTGCATGCCGGCCGGGGATTTGGACTCTTCCGACGGAGGGGAGGTCGGGTCGCGGCCGCGGGGTCCGCCCCGGTCGGCCGCGCCTCCATCACGAGCACAGGAAGGGTCAAACGCGCATCTTACGTCGGTCAGCGTCATCTCCTCGTTGTCGTCGACGTTGGGAATGGTGGTTTTACCCTGGGACACATAGTGGTAGTCCTTGATGTTGTCGCTGAGGAGTAGCTGGGCTGCAGGAGAGCGGCCACGCACAGCGTTACTATGGAAACCAGCTTCGGCGTTACCATGGAAACGGGCAGACGCCAGCAGGCACCGTGGATGGAAAGAAGGGCGTTCGGGAGTTGAAGGTGGTGCTGTAACGAGATTTTTAGGTGTGGTCGTTACAGCATAGTAACGTCACTGAACGGTGACGTCACTGAACAGCAGATGCGGTGATGTGCTGTATTGAATACGTGTGTTGGGAGCCTTTGAAGAGGACTTGGAGGTTGTAGTTTTGTTTCATGGTTTAGTTATGCGTCAAAAACTAGCATGGTGCTCCCAGCCCCGCCCTCGTTTCCCCGGTGAGGTAGGCGGCGAGGCAGAGTGCGGTTCATGCTAGCGCGGTGCGGACGACAGAAGCGCCCCTAGCGGCGGTGGCGGCGGCAGTCGGCGGCTGAAATAGTCGGCGGTGTGTGACGTCAGCACTCACATCTGTCATCTCCATCTCCTCCTTGTCGTCCACGTCGGGGATCGTCGTCTTGCCCTGACTCACAAAATGGTAATTCCGGATGGGCCCGCTCAAAAGCAGCATCTCTATGGTGGATCAAGTGGGTGTTAGAGGTGGGCAACGGAACACGCCACGGTACTGGTACTGGTACTGGTTCCCCAAACTGTTCCCGTCACTATCACCAGAAGAGAGCCTCTTCTCGGGTATGTGTCTCTTTGTGCCTCTCAAGGGCACCAAGAGACACAGACACGCAAACAAACAAACGCGTAAGTACAGACAGCATGACGACCAAATTCAGAGACGTAGGGGAATGAAGGGGGATCAAAATGATTTGTTTTATCAAGCAATTATAGCATGAAGGGGGTGCATGGGTCTAAAAACATGAAACTGAGGTCAGAATTGTCATGTGTTTTTAAAGCTGGACACCCCATTTCATGCTATTACATCTGGCAACATGAAATAATTGTGACATCCCTCCCCCTAACTCACTGAATTTGGCCACAATGGCAGACAGTGACAGCAGAACCACCGCATCACACCGTATCCGACAGGAGACTGGAGAGTTCCTGCTGATTCAAATGTGAAACACGTCATCAGAGTTGAGAGCACGCTGACAAATATGCGGCTGGTCCTCTGCTGTGGAGAGTGAAACATTTACTATCATCGTACTCGCACATCGGCCACTGGCTTTTAACTGACGAGAGTATAAGTTGACAATCTCCTCTTGTTGTTTCTCTTGTTTTTTTTCTGCCAGAGTCTCTAGAAGAATACTCCATTATTTAATATTACGAATATTTTCAGTCTTTAGAAATTAAAGGGAGTACGTAACGAATCGATTAGTGAGTGAACCCCTCTTCATATATTCCGATTTTCCCACAAACGTGTTGAAACTAGCTTGTGCTTATCCGGATCGTCAGAAAATGAACTCCACCCACACTAGGATTCGGCCCCTGTCACACCCTCTCGTCAGACGATAAAAAATCTCCCCCGCCGGGTTTAGAACCCAGACCTCCAGCTCATGCACATTTCTCCACTGCCGCTCACCCTTGAGTCCCTTGATGGCGCCAGACGTGATCTGGTAGAACATGTGGTAGGAGCGCTCCAGCGGCTGCTGCGAGATGACGCGCGCCTTCTCCAGCAGGTACGTCTCGATGTCAGCTCCGGCCAGCTTCCCCGCCGGGCCGAAATGGATGCGGATAAATTTACCCTGAGGCGATACGCAAGCACGTGTCAGAAATGCGGTAATAATATGCAGATAACTGTATTGGTGTATTGTAGTTTGCAGATGAATTGGGTACAAGACTGAGTTTAAGTGAAAGTTCGAATACATTTTGAAAAGCATTACACTGATTCCTACAAATTAAAATGAAGAGACATCACAAGTACCATTTTAGCAAGAGGAAATTTTTACACTAATGAAATAACTAATATACCACTGGATAATAATAATTAGGACCTTGGAATTACATATAAAATTTATACAGATAAAACATTTCGATTTTCTTAATCTTTGCGAATAAAGAAATACCAAAAAGAAGAGCACTGCAGATTTAGGATAAATTTGTGTGTGGTTTTGGTCTGCTACGTCTGACTTTAGTGCGCGGCTTGTCTAGTTATTTTTAGTTGTAATCGTGATTGCCTTCCAGCGCTGCTGTTCATATAAACATCGTCTATAAGAAAGTAAATAAGAAGAAAGAAAAAAAATATATATAAGAAAGTAACATATAACGCCGTATATGTTACTTCTCAATTATAATGCAATACAAACTGTCGATCATTACCAAAATATAACGCGGAAAACAGCGACAGCAGCATACCAGCCCATTATTGAGTTAATGTATAGCCGGCGCCATGTTAATATGGCCGCCCCCGTGTCCACTATGGCCGGCGCCATGTTGGGTACTCACGAAGCGGGAGGAGTTGTCGTTTCGCACGGTCTTGGCGTTGCCGAACGCCTCCAAGACGGGGTTAGTCTGAACCACCTGGTCCTCCAGGTTACCCTGCGGTCCGGGGTCAGAGAGGTCAAACGGAGGTCAGAAAGAGGTTAGACGGAGGTCAGACGGGGGTCAGGCAGTGGTCAGACAGAGGTCAGACGGAGATCAGGCAGAGGTCAGACAGAAGTCAGACTGAGGTCAGACAGAGGTCAGACTGAGGTCAGATAGAGGTCAGACAGAGGTCAGACTGAGGTCAGACAGAGGTCAGACTGAGGTCAGACAGAGGTCAGACAGAGGTCAGACTGAGGTCAGACGGAGGTCAGACTGAGGGCAGGCAGATATCAGACTGAGGTTAGACATAGGTCGGACAGAGGTCAGACTGAAGTCAGATGGAGGTCAGACTGAGGTCAGACAGAGATCAGACAGAGGTCAGACAGAGGCCAGACAGAGGTCAGACACAGGACGAATAGAGGGCACGCACGAGGGTCGGCTTACAACTTATTTGACACGGTACTCTAATGTTGACTGCTGGAAGAGGAATTAACTAACCACGAATGATAAATAATTTACATCATTTAAAGAACATTACATCTAGTTGAAAGTTAATTACATCTAGGAAGAACATTACATCTAGTTGAAAATACATTGTTTAACAGCATTATAAATTGTTTGCATTGTTCTACTTTCAACCTGCCGTCAACAATTTCATAGGTGATGACGTCATCGGTACAATCTTTGACCTATGCAAAATATAATTAATGGCTAATTCTTCTGTTCAAGTAAAACAAATATGTAGCACTAAAGCAGTTTAAAACCTATTGGGATGATATGCAAAAACGTTCTAATATCCCTGTAGATCTTCTCCACAAAATACTGAAAGGCTCACACATTTCAAAGTATTATTTGTCGCTACGAAGGATTAGTTCACAAGTAGTTGATCAGTTCCTTTCCCAGCGTATGATAGAGTAGGGATGTGTGTAATATGTAGTTAATTCTACGACAAATAGCATGCATCTGGGTGCCTTGACTAGAGCCGCGGGACAGACTGGGAGCCAACATCTGAAGGATAATCCACCGCCACTTAGCCGCCATTTTAGCCGCGCAAACTGTCATTCAAAGCATGCGAGCACAGGTGCCGGCTGTGATAGAGGCGGGTCGGTATGGACGGTACGTCAACAGGGCCCGGCGGGGTCAACGGACATTCCCTGCAGTCCCATGGCAGTGTCCTGAAGATGGGGCCAATCAGAGAGCGGCCACAGTCACACCAAAACTGATCACACGGTCCGGTCACGTCCCGTCATTGGGGCTTCTGGAGCGGGCAGCACCGTCTGGTGGGCTGTTGGTTCACGCAGGGGTCACGCGGGGTCACACGGGATGACCTGGGTTGCAGTGGATCAGCCAGGTCAGCCAGCTGCCCAATGTCTTATCTGTCCGTGTAGGGGGGCGCTTGGCAAACATTTAGAGCTTGGAGCTGAGACAGCTATTTTAGTTTCCTCGTCCATCGAATTTGACTCATAGATGATTTATTGATACTTGAAGCTTTCTTTCCAAATCTTACGACTAAAAATGAAATGAAAATTTGAACGTTACTCGCTATTTTGTGTTGAAAATATAGCAGCGTGATACTTTACATGGTGGCTTAGGCTTGAAATTGCAGGGAAGTTGTGCCATGAGCCTTTCCAAATACAGCGCCGTTCAAAGAAGGTTCTTCAAAACTGTTCAATAACAATACTAGATTCCAGGAAAAACTCCAGAAAGAGTGCAATGACTTCCAAACCAGTAACCAGTAGCCGCCAACCACTACCTTGTCACGTACAGGGATTCAACTGGTGTTCACGTGCGGGACAAACATACCGGAGCACCTCCGTCGGTACCCGTCTCTACAGTGGGACAAACGGGGACAAACGGGGACAAACGGGGACAAACAGGGAAAAACAGGGACAACACGCAGCCGGTCCGGTCAGCGGACTGCTCCCAGCTGAAGGGATAGTTCACAAATCGGTCACTAGTGCGGCGCCACCGGTCACCTTGCCATCCTCCTTCTTCTTTCCGGAGGCGCCGACGTTGGCGAAGTACGCGATGACCTTCTTGGTGTTCTCAGTCTTACCGGCTCCGGATTCACCGCTGGGGGAGAAGGGGTACTGAGGGGGGCTGCTCGGGGGGGGGGGGGATACTGAGAGTTGAGGGGCTGCTGTGGAGAGGGGGGGGGGGTACCGAGGTGTACTGAGGGGGTTGCTGTGTAGAGAGGGGTTACTGATAGCATGATGAGGGGCTGCTGTGGGGAGGGGGTACTGAGTGGGGCTTTTGGGGAGATGAGTTTCCTGGAAGGGCAGCTGGGGCTTTGTAGATCAGCTGGGGTCTGAAAAGGGTGCCGGCGGGACTATTAAAGGTGCAGCTGCCGCGAGAAGTCACCGTCCAAATAAAGCATCAGTCGCCGCTTCACTCGAACTGACCGCGTTTGACAGCCGTTTGTATTGACTTCAATTTTACTTCCAATTTTGAATGTGGTAACAGATCAAATGAAACAACTTCAGTCAGTTGTTGATATGGAATTATACACGGAGTGAAATGGAAAGCTGATTGTTTCCCGAGCAAAACACAAATATTCAGCCATTAGAATGAACAAACGTCACTGCGACCGAAAATACCAAGATTTGGAACTCCTGAATCAGTTACGTCTGATCACTTCCGGCCAGTTCGAGTGACGCCGTCACCATTAATATGCTTTACGCAAGCCGCCGTGCCGCTGCGTCACGTTAGCCTCGACGCGCCGCAGCCGCCGCACGCCCGCTCAGCTGACGGCGCAGTCAGCTGCTGCGCGCGGCCTCCATTGTGTTTGTTTCTGCGGCAGACTTACGCCGCACGCAAAGTGCTGTTTGAAGCCAGACGGCGCGATGCGAGCAAAGTACATGATGACCTTTTTCGTGTTCTCCGTCTTCCCAGCGCCGCTCTCACCGCTGCAGTGACGTCACAGTGACGTCATGATGATGTGATACAGGTGTCGCGAACGCCACAGTGACGTCATATGTAAGTGACGAAAGTAGTGTTGCAGGGGTCACTTGGAGTTACAGGTTGTCCCCTGGTCATGGAGCCGCTCACTACATCCCGGCATTTAGCCTAACAACAGCCTATCGATATTCTATCGACAGCCTATCGATATGCTATCGACAGCCTACCGACAGCCTATCAACAGCCTATCGACAGCCTACCGACAGCCTATCGACAGCCTATCAACAGCCTATCGACAACCTATCAACAGCCTATCAACAGCCTATCAACAGCCTATCAACAGCCTATCAACAGCATTTCAACAGCCTATCAACAGCCTATCGACAGCCTATCAACAGCCTATCAACAGCCTATCAAGAGCCTATCAACAGCCTATCAACAGCCTATCGACAGCCTATCAACAGCCTATCAACAGCCTATCAACAGCCTATAGACAGCCGATCGACAGCCTATCAACAGCCTATCGACAGCCTATCAACAGCCTATCGACAGCCTATCAACAGCCTATCAACAGCCTATCAACAGCCTATCAACAGCCTATCAACAGCCTATCAACAGACAGCCGATCGACAGCCTATCAACAGCCTATCGACAGCCTATCAACAGCCTATCAACAGCCTATCGACAGCCTATCGACAGCCTATCGACAGCCTATCGACAGCCTATCGACAGCCTATCGACAGCCTATCAACAACCTATCAGCAGCCTATCAACAGCCTATCAACAGCCTATCGACAGCCTATCAACAGCCTATCGATATTATATCGACAGCCTGTCAACAGCCTATCAACAGCCTATCAACAGCCATTCGATATTCTATCGACAGCCTATCGACAGCCTATCGACAGCCTATCGACAGCCTATCGACAGCCTATCGACAGCCTATCGACAGCCTATCAACAGCCTATCGACAGTCTGTCGATATTCTATAGACAGCCTACTCGATCGCCACCTTATTGGCGGCCAAAGGGTGGACTGAAGGCGCACTAGAGTCAAAACGACATCAAACCAGCTTGATATACCACGATAAATAACACGGATTATCGTGAATAATGACACCTCGTGTTAATCCTTCATAAGAACTCATAAGAACTTCATAAGAAGAAGAAAGAACTATTAGTTAGTACGGGCACCCAATAATTTGACATCGGTTCAATAATTATGTCTGGCTGTCTGAGAGAAAACAAACTCAACGTAGGCATGTATGCATGAGACAAAACGGGCTCAGTCGACGCGCAGTAGGAAAGTAGCATCGATTGCCACGTGTTCTGTGTCATCTGCAGCCTCCTCGCCAGCGGCGACCGGAGGACGTTGACAGAGTTACTCACGTGATCAACATTGACTGGTTCTCCGCGTCTGAAAAACGAACAGCCCGCCGTCAGTGCTGCGATCGGCGCCCAAACAAACACGGTCCGGGTTCCAGGTAAACCGCCCCGTAGTTGCGCCAACCGGCCGGTAAGCGGCAGCACCGGCGCGGCCTCCCGATATAGCGCCGTCCAGTCAGCCGGCCTGGATTCCAGCCGGCCGCCGCCGCCACGCGCCAAAAATAGCGCGCGGAAAGTGATCTGCGCGCGCCGTGCGGCGGTCGACACCTGCGGCGCAGACAGTTGCCACCGGAGCGGCCGCCGCGGCTGCCCAGGAGTTGCAGGAGACGAGTCTTACGTTGTAACATCCCGGCAAGAACAAGGTTAATACATAGTGAACATTTAGACATCTCGTGCCATATGAACACCTATAAAATGAACATTGCGATGATCAACTGGTGGCCTTTGTTTCCTGTCATCAATAGCCCATCATTCCCAATACGTCAACGCTCCCCAGCTGACGTCATCGCTCCCCTGATGACGTCATCGCTCACTGTTCATCATGTCGTTGTAGGCGCCGTCGGAGATGGCGAAGATGTGCGGTGGCACTTCGTTACGCCTGCGCCCCTTGTAGATGGCGATGGCGCGGTTGGTGTAGATCGGGAAGCGCTTGTACGGGTTGATGGCCACGCAGAAGAGGCCGGAGTAGGTCTGTAACGGGTCACCGGGTCATGTCAGGTCAGGTCAGGTCAGGTCAGGTCGAGCGCAGCCAGTAGAGGTAACATCAAGCCAGGGCGGGTTAAATTCCGTGGACGTGCGTTAGCCGCGCGGAATAGTCGAGTCAACAAGGGTGGCATTCCGATCCACAGATCTGTGGATTATTTATTATCCGCACGTGTGTCCATATTAACGCGGAGCGAGAAGGTCCTGCAACGGTAGACTGAACCGCAGCTACGGACACCAGCGATGGGTTTTGTAGCGATAGCAACAAGTGATACCCGACTATAGTTCGGAATTGTAAATACACATTAAATCACACGCAGGAAGTCGCTTTCGTAGCGTTTGCCGGCATTAATAGTCACTAGGAGCTATCTGAACACAGTCCGGTAACACCCTATACACGATGAATAGAACACACACGTGTACCATAATTCTACAAATCAGCACGGTTCAAGCATGCACGTCTATCAAAGCTTAACTACCGCAGCTAAATTGCACGAAGCATGTTTTTTAGAATGTTTGTGTGTCATACAGGACCAACGGGTTTTCAAGTTTGAGTTTTTGCAAATTTCAGCAGGTTTCACTCACGTACTTGATCATGATAAGATGCTGTTTGGATTGTGCTGCCTTCGGACGCTGCAAAGCCAGCGGGCTCCTCTCACATAGAGGAGTTTGATAAAGTAAGCACGTTTGAGTCCGTTTGTCATATGAAACTACTAATTTACCAGATGTCACTCACGTAGATGAGTTTGATAAAGTAACCACGTTTGAGTCCGTTTGTCATATGAAACTACTAATTTACCAGATGTCACTCACGTAGATGAGTTTGATAAAGTAACCACGTTTGAGTCCGTTTGTCATATGAAACTACTAATTTACCAGATGTCACTCACGTAGATGAGTTTGATAAAGTAACCACGTTTTAGTCCGTTTGTCATATGAAACTACTCCTTTACCAGATGTCACTCACGTAGATGAGTTTGATAAAGTAACCACGTTTGAGTCCGTTTGTCATATGAGACTACTCCTTTACCAGATGTCACTCACGTAGATGAGTTTGATAAAGTAACCACGTTTGAGTCCGTTTGTCATATGAGACTACTCCTTTACCAGATGTCACTCACGTAGATGAGTTTGATAAAGTAACCACGTTTGAGTCCGTTTGTCATATGAGACTACTCCTTTACCAGATGTCACTCACGTAGATGAGTTTGATAAAGTAACCACGTTTGAGTCCGTTTGTCATATGAAACTACTCCTTTACCAGATGTCACTCACGTAGATGAGTTTGATAAAGTAACCACGTTTGAGTCCGTTTGTCATATGAAACTACTCCTTTACCAGATGTCACTCACGTAGATGAGTTTGATAAAGTAACCACGTTTGAGTCCGTTTGTCATATGAAACTACTCCTTTACCAGATGTCACTCACGTAGATGAGTTTGATAAAGTAACCACGTTTGAGTCCGTTTGTCATATGAAACTACTCCTTTACCAGATGTCACTCACGTAGATGAGTTTGATAAAGTAACCACGTTTGAGTCCGTTTGTCATATGAAACTACTCCTTTACCAGATGTCACTCACGTAGATGAGTTTGATGAAGTAGCGCTGTTTGAGGTTGTGTAGCACAGCGGCGTCGTTCAGGTACGTCAGGTTCGACATGTCCTCGCATTTCTCGTATTTCGGAGGGTTCACCTGCTGCACCTGCTCCTTCTTGATGCTCTTCTCCTGTGGACGGTAACGCCGTACAGAAAACGGTCAGGTCAGGTCTGGTCAGGCACATAGGATGGTCAGGTCAGGTCAGGTCAGGCTAGGTCTGGTCAGATACAGGTCAGGTCAGGTCAGGCACAGAGGACGGTCAGGGGCGCGGGGGCCGTAACGTGTGTGTGTGTGTGTGTGTGTGTGTGTGTGTGTGTGTGTGTGTGTGTGTGTGTGTGTGTGTGTGTGTGTGTGTGTGTGTGTGTGTGTGTGTGTGTGTGTGTGTGTGTGTGTGTGTGTGTGTGTGTGTGTGTGTGTGTGTGTGTGTGTGTGTGTGTGTGTGTGTGTGTGTGTGTGTGTGTGTGTGTGTGTGTGTGTGTGTGTGTGTGTGTGTGTGTGTGTGTGTGTGTGTGTGTGTGTGTGTGTGTGTGTGTGTGTGTGTGTGTGTGTGTGTGTGTGTGTGTGTGTGTGTGTGTGTGTGTGTGTGTGTGTGTGTGTGTGTGTGTGTGTGTGTGTGTGTGTGTGTGTGTGTGTGTGTGTGTGTGTGTGTGTGTGTGTGTGTGTGTGTGTGTGTGTGTGTGTGTGTGTGTGTGTGTGTGTGTGTGTGTGTGTGTGTGTGTGTGTGTGTGTGTGTGTGTGTGTGTGTGTGTGTGTGTGTGTGTGTGTGTGTGTGTGTGTGTGTGTGTGTGTGTGTGTGTGTGTGTGTGTGTGTGTGTGTGTGTGTGTGTGTGTGTGTGTGTGTGTGTGTGTGTGTGTGTGTGTGTGTGTGTGTGTGTGTGTGTGTGTGTGTGTGTGTGTGTGTGTGTGTGTGTGTGTGTGTGTGTGTGTGTGTGTGTGTGTGTGTGTGTGTGTGTGTGTGTGTGTGTGTGTGTGTGTGTGTGTGTGTGTGTGTGTGTGTGTGTGTGTGTGTGTGTGTGTGTGTGTGTGTGTGTGTGTGTGTGTGTGTGTGTGTGTGTGTGTGTGTGTGTGTGTGTGTGTGTGTGTGTGTGTGTGTGTGTGTGTGTGTGTGTGT